>JBBPNO010000024.1:0-107305 GCA_038090915.1 Boletus eberwhitei
ATCTGGCCTCGTTCATCGATCGAGGGCAACGTGTACAACGAGCACCACACACCGCTCGTCGGTCGGTCGGTTCTGATTCAGAGTCTAAAGTGATTATTCGCTGTACGATGACGGCCATGCCAGCAGGGCACTACACCACGCGTGATACGGGCGGCTCCTATACCCCGTTCCAGTCCTTCCACATGGTGATGGGTCTATCGCTCCACCTCGCTTATTCATGCTCTAGGAACGCGCAAGTCTAATGGTAGGTCGCGTACGTGGATGAAAAAAAAGGGCAACGAGGCGGGAATGAAATCCGGCTCATCGACGGCAAATGCTTCCAAAGGGTGTGGTACATATGGCACATGGTCAAACAACCGGGAGAACGCAAGGTTTCAATGCAATGGTCCAAAAGGAAGGTTACGAGTAATTTAACGTGCAATGTGGTTGGAAAATAACTTTGGCCATGGATGATGAGATAATTAGGTAGAGGTCCGTACAAAAAAGTGGTGCAACTGGTGGTGAGTTCTTCAACTGAAGACCAGTCTGTCTATTGGGATTGTCTTTCGCAGTGGGTGCATGTGTCCGCATGGTGGTTTCTTCAAGTTGCTTGAGTACGCGACATGGTGCATGAGGAGAATGTGAGGTGGAGAGACATCATGTTGTTTAGTAGGAGAATATCATCAACCATGGGTTTAGGACGATCTGGAAATGCCACGATTAGTCAGCGTGCATAATGACAGAGGCGCATGCATGCGTGATAGAACGCGGCATTTCGAGATGCAAATGTACTACGGGGCCGATCACGCGAACATCCGCGCGAAAACAGGAGAGGTCTCGAAGCGATGGAAAGAATGGAAGAGTGCTCACTGGGAACAATAGGTGACAAGCACAAACAATCCTGTGATGCGAAGCACGTCAGTGTAAGAAAAAGCATTCGGAATAAGAAATGACCAACGCAAGCGGAAGAATGACAGCCCATCCGTTTCCAGTGAGCTGCCATTGATAAGGAACAAGCGGTGTGCTGACGATAATCATGCCCGCGATGAGCACGATGCACACGAGGAAGGGAAACCAAAACCTGCAGGATGTGGTGGCGCATCAGCACCGATCGAATCACCTCGTCGGGTAATGGAACCATAGATATCGGGAACGTATCATGGGGCGCGAATGCAGGAAGGTTGGAACGAGGGGGTTCCAGCAGGTATGCCAGGAGCGTGACGCAAGGAATGCGGAACTAGACGACGAGAGCTTACCTCTTCAATATCCTCGGCACTTCCTTGAAGAAATTGGATCGTTCCACTTCCTTTTTCGTGGCCGTCCAAGTGATATCATATGAGAATAAATGTGCCAACATGGCCAGTGAAAGCGGGATACCAAGACCACCAAAGAAGAAGAAACTGGTATCTGATGAATTCCTGCTGCTAAGGCGGCCAGACGAGAATTCGGTACTCACAAGAATGGAATCCACATCAAACTTTCCATAGCAGCCCACACCATGCCCTTCTCGCCTAGTCGGTATTGCAGTAATGCGTAGGCCAGATTTCCGAGACCGAAAAACACGACGGTTGTGGCCAGCCAGATCTCGAAGCTGTGCATGTAAAAACCGTCCACAGGAAACTGAAATCCGAGTAAAAAGTAGTTCAGGAATGAGAGCGTGACGGAGACGGAAATTCCATCTATTGATCGCCGTTGAGTCATGTAAAAGGTATTGGATAAAATAAGACGGACAGTACGAGAACATGTCTTGAGAAAAAAATCAGATTGTGCTAAACTCTCGCGTCAGAAATGGTGAACGTACAAGCCAACATGGATATCTTGTAATGTGTCGGAGCGCTTGACCACAAGAATTGGTGAATTTGGTGATTGATAGGTCCTTTGCGCCACCATTGCACGAACGGGTTGAATAACAACCTATTGGGGGAAATTATTACCCATGGGGCACGAGATAGGCAGGATACTCACTCGCTACATCCATAGGCATACTTCTGCCAACGGTTGAGTTCGTCATCTACGGTGAGTGACACACCCTCCTTAAAGCTACCTTTAGAGTATGATGCCCATCTAGATGAGAAGTACGCGTAAATAACCATTCAATTTCCGAATGTGGGGCTGGAACCAACGCACCGGATAATGTAGCCACGTAATTGTAATCTGAGGGCCATATCAAAGTCCTCACTTACATTGGATTCCGACCATATCTTTTGTTTACCGTCCGCGGGGTCGACGAAAGCAGCATCTTGGAGTGCCTGCCAACGGAGGAAGGCATTATGGCCGACAAATGGGGCGACTTCACCATTGGCGCAAGCCATGGAGATACACTTGTTGATTCGGCGTGTGAAGAACGCAATTCCGTTTTCAAAGTAGTGGTGCGCGACCTGCATGACGTCTGGAGTGTCTGTAAGCAAGCCGAGCTGAAGTAACAGGGGGGAATTGAGGCCACAGACCGCTCTCGTGCTGCAGTACTGCAAGTTCCTGGCTCGCGAGCTCCGCGAATTCGCGCGCAGCATCGCGGAAACAGTCCTCCGGTACAACCGTATCAGCGTCGACGAGTAAAATTATGGGACCAATGCGGACTGAACGGGAATTCGCAGCCCAGGGGCGGTAGAGGGAGCCAGATTCTTGGAACACTAATAATGCGAATCCCTTTAGTGTCAACGGACAATAGCAACGAAGAATCGAATATACCTTCTTCCATTGCCATCTGCAACGCACGTTCTTCCAGGTCTTCAGTTGCAGGAAGAGGAAGGCTAGGCGTATTTGGTGCTCCAGAGCCACCTGTCAAGACAGGAGCGGAAGCTCCTGGTGTTTCAGGTCTAGTAGGGGTGCCAGTACCACTTGATGCTTGGGCTATGTACGGCTGAATCACAGTTTGGTCGTTTCCTGCACGCCCTTCGTATTGTAACCCGTATGTACCGGGAGTCGGCCCCGCGGCATAGTTATCCAATCCAGACGTGGAGACGGAACCACGGAGATTTGAGGATGAAGACTCCGAATGGAGACGCTCGAGAATGCGCTCCATACGTAAACTCAGATCAAGTGCGTAATTCATGTTCGACGCCTTCTTAAAACGACCCGCACGTTTAAAGCCTACAAATTACTTTTCGTAAAACTCGACCACGCAGTGATACAGCCTACATACCTTGTGGATTTGTCTTGGCGTTGAATGTATGCGCTGGACGAGCGACCCAACCAATGTTATGCGTAGCATAAAAGGACAAACGAGCAGCGGCCTCAGCGTGAGGGAGCAAACGCAAACCGTCGTCATTCACGAATATAGAGGATGTACCGCCTTGTCGGGCGTAGGTCTGCATGGCACGTTTGAGTGACTCTATCGATGGAGCCCTGGATTTGGCCGTTAGACAGATCGCGATCGGATGAAGTAGGAAGGACCCACAAGACCGCGTCCAGGCCTTCTTTGTAAACAGGCATCTGGATCGTGATGTGAGGAAGTGCAGCAT
Source organism: Boletus eberwhitei (assembly GCA_038090915.1). Lineage (NCBI taxonomy): Eukaryota > Fungi > Basidiomycota > Agaricomycetes > Boletales > Boletaceae > Boletus > Boletus eberwhitei. The sequence continues at coordinate 3,441 of JBBPNO010000024.1, forward strand.
CCACTTCCTTGTTTGGCTTGGGTGGGACCGCGGAGTAGTATCGCGAGTTTTCGTAGTAGTGTGCGATTGGACCGAACGTCATGGAGAGGTTCTGGATGAGCTGAAGAGTAAAGAACTGCGAAAGGAAACGTGTTAATAGATGGTGTACGTTAGATTGATGAGGACTTACCAATGATATGGCGAACAGAACAGGAACGAGGATGAGGAGCAGGAAATGTGTGTAGTTTTGGTCGAGCATATACTCCTGCAAGAGGATCTTGATGCCGTTACCCATGAAGACTGTAGTCGGAAACTGATTTAGGCACGAATGGATCGAATGCCGTAGGCGTTCTTACCTGCGGAAAGCCCTGCAGCCAATCCATTATAGAACGGGGCATAAAGGACGGTGGTGCGCTGAGAGGGTTCTCGTGCCTTTTCAATTTCTGAGGGGGACATGAGAACCTTGCGCCCATACCACGTGCGTCGGAATCGTGGTGGAGTGGGAGTTGGGGTCTCGGATTCGACGTGTTTCTCATTCGGACGAGGTGTGCCGAGGGGAGAGTGGCCAGAGATTGATGCGGGTGCAGAATGAGTAGAGATGATGGAGGAAGAGAGAGGGGGACGATTTCGCCAGAGGAGGCGTATGAGACGGTCTTCGAAATCACGGGCGATTGGTATGATGGTGTCCAAAGAGTCGGACCAGACGACGAGGACACGTTCATCGCGCTGGAGGGAGGCTAAGCTGTCGAGGGGAATGGATACGAGGCAACGGACGCACGATGAACGCAGCGTTCTGTTCCTTGTCGGCCTGCGGAAGGAGGACCATGGTGTCCATGATCTGTATGCGGGTGTTTGCGTCGACATAGATACAGTCGGCCTTGTCGTCGGGGGCAGACTCTGCGAGAGCTGCATGTACGGCGGCGCTTCTTACTTTTACGGCGACGAGAGGGTTGAGGGCGGCGACGGCTGCCTCGAATGGTTCGAGAGCGGCGAGTTCGTAAGGAAATACACGAAAAGAACCGTCGTGAGTGCGGAGACAGACACCTGGGGGGAGAGCGTCTTCGTTTGGACGAAACCAAGCGTCGCCTTGGGTCTGCTTGAAGATCCAGTGGAGGGTGGCATCGTATCTGTCGTAGTCCATGGCGGCGACAGCGGACGATGCGGGTCGACGTGAAAACGTACCTTATATGAGGGACCGGATCTGAGATTGACCCAAATCGGTAACTGGAAATGAACGAACGGCGACTTCGAGTCCTCGTTTCAGTGAGACGCCTATAAATCTGTTTTTGCCATGAGGTGGCCGTCTCTTCACTTCCAATATGTCTCCCAGTCATCGCCGCCCCACCAGCGGTCAGTCTTGCAATGCATCCAGCGAAGACGACTCCCTCACTGGCCATCATCCCTTGTCTCCACCGCGTCCATTCTTCCTCGCCTCTTCCCGCCCCAGCGATGAATCATTAGAGAACACCTCCGACTCTGATCGCGACCTACCTCCCTCCTCGCCCACCACCACCGTCTCTCCTCGGAGCTCCCTTACAGCCTCATCCATACGCAAGACTCCCCGCAACCACCGTCGTCGCTCCCAGCTCGCAATCAGCGCGCAGTCCGCCGACCACCCCGCAGACGACCAGACCTGGACACCCACCAACTTGTACGACACCCCCGGCCAGCAGAGACCACCCCCATCGGCATACACGTTCCCATTCGACCCCCTCCAAGGAATCGTATCGCGGAAGAGCAGCGCCGAATCAATGCGCACCCACTCGACAGCAGCACCAGCTCGTATGCCGCGCATCAACAAGCTCGGTGACGCACCCGGCCCAGAGGGTTTGCCCCTTCCCCAACCACCTTTCCTGTCAAATACGTCATCCAACGCACCTTATCGCTCCTCGACTGGCTCCGTCTCAAATTCCACCCTCTATCGCTCTTCTGCCGCTGCGGGCATCGCAGACGTCGCACCCCCGGCCATCCCGAGGGCCAGCTCCGCGACGACCATGACCTTCCGCTCCCCCTTCCTCTCCCCCGCATCACGTCCCTCCAGCACTTGGTCCCCGCCACCGCAGATGAACGCTCTTCCCTTTAGCGCGCCCTCAAACGCAAACTCAACCACAGCACTTCCCTTGCCTCCCGTGCAAAAAAAGGCAATGGCCTCCACCCGCTTGCGCGAGAAACTCAGGGACGAGGAAAAGCCCTGGCTTGCGCTCAAGAAGACCAAACTCGAGCGTGCGAGCAAATGGGTCACATTTGGCTGTCTCCTCGTAGGCGTTGCCGTCGCCGCTTTATTGGTCTTTCGCGGATACCAGACAGTCCACCTCCTTCAAAACAGCCAGCTGTGCATCGTCCTCGATGAGGATTTCAGCGGAGGTAGCCTCGACACGAACAGCTGGTCATTTGATGTGGAGCTGGGTGGGTTTGGGTGAGTGCGACAACAAACATGCGTAAAATGATTCTACATGCCACATAGAAACGGCGAGTTCGAGATGACAACCAATTCACAGAACAACGTCTACATCTCCAACGGCCAACTGTACATCATGCCAACACTCACCAGCGACACCATCTCCGGTGGCTATAGCTCTGTTATGAACGGTGCAACATACACGCTGGATGGGTGCACTGCAAGCAATGGTAGGTCCTGCGAGAGCGAAACTGCACTCATTCACTGATTCCTGGGTAGGCGTCAATGACCAAGGAGCGTTTGTACTGCCAACCCTAAAAAGGCAATACACCGGAAACGACACCACCAACGGGAACAGCACCGCCACTGGCGGAGGCACTACTGGGAACAGCACCACCACTGGCGGTGGTACCATCAGTGGTGGAACAAACTCGACCAACTCGACCACCCCCTCCAACTCTACGTCGTCCGGCGGAGGGACCAATGCGTGCACCGCCGTGTCCTCTGCGCAGGCTAGCACCGTGATCAACCCCGTCATGAGCGGTCGCATCAACACCCGGGGCAAAAAGTCCATCAAGTACGGCAAGGTCGAAGTCCGTGCCAAACTGCCCCAGGGTGACTGGTTGTGGCCCGCGATATGGATGTTGCCCGAAGGTAACGACACCTCCACCCCCGCAGGCACAGGTGTTTATGGTGGGTGGCCAGCGAGCGGGGAGATTGACGTATGCCGAGTGGTCTTTGCTCCGTCGTTTTCGATGCTAACGTGCTTGACACAGATCATGGAAGCGAGAGGCAACCTGCCTTCATACCCTGCGCAAGGATCCAACTATGTCCGCTCGACCATGAACTATGGTCCTTTCCCTTCTGGCTCGACACCCATCTCGACCGGTAAGCCATACTTCATATCGGCACCGCGCTGAACGCGACCGTGACCTCTTCAGGCTCCGACAGTGTCACTGCAACACTTCTCAAGAGCCTCTACGGTTGGGTGAACACGAAACAAGGAAACTATGCAAGCGACTTCCACGTGTATGCGATGGAGTGGACAGACACCTGGATGCGCTTCTACACAGACAGTCGACTACAAGCCATGATCAATCTCGACATCTCGTCCAAGAACACGGACTCGTATTTCTTCAACGTCGGTGGTTTTCCCGCGGTAGCGATGAACATGTCGTCGGGCAACTACATCGAGGTTCAGGACCCATGGTCCACTGCCTATGGTGGTACCGCAGCTGCACCGTTTGATCAACGTGAGTGTATCCTCGACGCTTCTTTGCCATCCACGTCTGAGCCCCGATGCGACGTCCGTGATAGAATTTTACCTGCTCATCAACCTTGCAGCCGGTGGAACCAGCGGATGGTTCCCCGATGGGGTCGGTGGGAAACCGTGGTACGACAGCTCTGCAAGTACGTCGAATCCGCACCTGAGATGACAGCGGCGCGCTAACATTAATGCACGACAGCTGCTATGCATGATTTTGCCGCGGAGCAGAGTACATGGAGTGCAACGTGGCCGTCGAGTGCTAATAACCGGGCTTTCAGGATGTGAGTGCCGTCATGACCCCCCTGTTACCCCCCTTAATCGTTGCCCCTTGCAGTGACTATGTCAAGATGTGGCAACTTTGTTAGCTGATACTTACTTCTTGCCATAAATTTGGACGGACAACAACAGCTTTTGTTTTCTCGCGTAGATCCTCAGCACGCGTGCCGGGAAACTTGCATCTTGTATTTCATTCATATCACGACCGCGAAAAGGACTTGTTGCACTCAAATCCGTACCGATCACGGTGCCTACTATACCATAACACCTAGCGTTCCGCTTGTTGGTTGCTTTCTCCGCTTCACCTAGTTGAGCTCCGATAGATGACAGTCGACTCAAACGCCATGTATCATTTCGTGCACGATTCGTCGCCAATTAGATTTTGCATCCGGCGCTGGTTCGCTGATCAAATATTTTGTACACCTTCCTAGTTACGATGTTGACTGGTTTACACCTCCATCCGCTGTTCACACGTGCGTGTATATTCACCGCTTCGGACAGCTTTTCCTTGAAGAGTTTTTCCGCATCGGTCCACACCCGAGCGCTTCGTCGCTCGGGAAGCTCCAGAAGCGAAGGGAGTAAATCGTTGCTGAACTGTTCCGACGCCTCCCGAGGCAGCAACGTAGGCAAGTGGTCGATCGATACCACCGACAGGGCTGGTACACCGTTCCTAGATACACGCTCAGCTCCTCGCCATACGAGGCACGCAGACCAAATTAAACGACTTACGCGAGCGGGACAGCGACGGTCGGATCCGAGAAGGTGGTATTGATGCTATAAACGGGTATCGGATTGAACGGATTGGTGGTATCACAGCTGACATCCACGACGACGGACAGCCTTCTCGACTGACCTGCCGCGTTGATCTGTGCCTCTGTGAGGAATGGAGGAATGGACGACGAGAGGTAGATGCAGTTGATGAAGACATCGACGTCGAGGATCTCTTGGAATGGCCCACCCTTGGCCGTCTCCGCCAAATCCCACTTGAGGATGTCGTCCCTGAGAGGGAAAAAAAAAAAACGCGGTCGTCGACCGTCAAAAATACTTCTTCCCCAACCGTCCACGAACGAGACTCACTCGTGGAGACCGATCTTGCGAAGGAGATCAACAGCGCCGCGTCCACATCGTCCGAGAGCACCAATCACGAGGGCCTTGACGCCCTTTCCGCTCCCCCCGAGGACCTCCTTGACGTGGCTCACCATCGCCGTTTCGTTCGGGTACGGTTCGAGACGACCTAACCTCCCCCCGTGTCTTTGCGCGGCCAATGCAAGGGCACCTGCGGCCGCCCCCGCGAAGCCGGCGTGGAAACCGAACGCGGCGACGCGACGGCCGGTGGCGTCAGTGAGGAACTCTAGATCATACAGCATACCATCCCCGCGATGGAATCGGTCGAGGACCGACGTCCACCCGGCCTGATTTTTGTAACAATGTGCGAATTGGATGTGTGTGTGGGGCAGGGGATCGTCGGACGCGGGCAGCTCCTTGAGTCCGATGATGGGGATGTCGATCGGCGCAGTGGGCCATGTGTTATTTGGAACGAGTCGACAGCCCACGCTGGGGGACGAGGGACGCCGTGAGCGTGTGCGCGCACGTAGGTGAGGGGGAAGGGGGAACGTACGCTTCGAATTCGGCGTCGTCAAAGATGCGCTGTTGGTCGCGCTCGACGATGATCTCGAAGCCGGCATCGATAAGTTTCTTGGCCGTGGTTGGGGTCAAGGCTGAGCGTCGTTCGAATTCTTTCTTTTCGCATCGGAGCCAGAGTTGTTGGACCATTTTTTTTCTGAGGGGGAGGGGGGATGGGTGTGCAGGTTCTTACAGACCTGATCTTGAACGACTCAATCTGATTTGAAATGACTCGACCGAGTGACTTAGGTCATCGCGAGTCAAAAAGGGCAAGCATCAATTCCTAGTACCACCTTCCCTCCACACGCGACTCAGATCGACGCAATGGCCTATTCGCCCTCGCTGTCATCACCGGTTCGCATCGTCCCGCTCGTCTCCGTCACCTGTGGGGCCTTCTTGGTAGCTGTGGGGGTTATACGGCGACTCGGGAAAGAGTGTTCAATGCATGATACGTACTTCGTGCTTCGTGCAGTATATATATATGTTACAAGAGACTCTTAGATCTGGTCCTCTCTGATCATGGTGCAGGTTCACGACCTGCTGGCATCAAACTTTTTCGTGAAACTCCATGCGACAAATGTTGCCTTGGCCGATATGTGTAACGCCTGAAGTTACCGAACCTCATCGATGCATCTTTGAAACTGTTTTCTCGCCGCCGCGATGCTCGCCCATGCCGCGTAGGCGGCTGCTGTTTGTGTCAGCAGCATGCCAAGTACGGCAAGATAGCCGAGTGGTTACGACAACAGACCAGAAATCTGTTCCTCTTTGAGGGCGCAGGTTCGAAACCTGCTGGGTCAGCATCATCCTTTTTCAAGCACTGATTTAGTATTGGATAGTGGCAGCCAAGTCTCCGAGTCATATGCATGCAATGCCGGACACTGCAAACAGTAACATTTGAAACATACGGACACATACGCTTTCGCCTACGGTGGTAAATAGATACGAGAGGAGTGTTGCATGATGTGTACAATGTCTTGAAATACAGTAACGCGCTCTAGCAGGCCGACACCAATAATCACACGACCGTAGTAAAATGGGCCAACAGTATGTCTTTTCCCTGGAGTCGGGGATTTGGCGCGTGCGTGCCGCTACGATTCGAATGCCGCGGTAGAATCCGCCGCATACTTGGTGCAGGGAACACATACATAAGAGGCATGTGTGGGACTGATAATGTGGTGATACGTCCGACCAGTCCATCGGCCCCAGCCTTCAAGATCTACACCTCACCACTCGTCGTGAGAGGTCTGGACATACTCGCTCCTCCCTTGATCCGCGCCGGTTATCGGTACAAATCCAAGAGACGCCAGCTCCGCTTCGTCTTCCTCAGGCATCCTCTCCTCGACTGGCCCTCCGTAGTGAGCGATCGCCCAGTAATGACCGACCTCTTCGGAACTATGAAGCGAATAAACTCACGCCCATATCCGCGCAAACCAAGTCACGTACTATTTCGGTAATCCATCGATCTTGGTGAGCAATGAGGGATCATCGTCAGTATCGGGACCTCGACAAGAACGCACACAACGAACCTGCTTGCCACCGTATTTCACCGCGGCCGCGTTCAGCCAACCAATCAGATATCTACGGATAACTAGAACACGACCGGGGGCTCAGCACTCAATCCCAGAGAAGGTCCGCATGACTTACCCGGAAGCCGTTCCTGACCCAAGAACAAAACGTGCTTGCTGTATCCTCCGCGCTCCTCCACGGTCTTCTGGTACAACTCCCGCATCGTCTGACTGTTGGGAAGCTTTGCCGTGTTTGTCCAGACTTTGGCCAGCGCGAGCGTCAAGTATTCTGAGAGTGAAAAAGACTGCGTGCCCAACGTCACTGCATCTCGAATGAGCAGAGGTTGAACACGACACGGAAAACTGGCTACGCACCTCCGATAAATGCAAGAGTGGGGTCCCGGATACAAAACATATCCAAATACAAGTCACGGATGTGTGAGCCGTCCGAGGGGAGGAAAGGCGACACTGTCTTAACAGAGCCTTCGTGAGGCAGGTACGTCGCATCATCGTAGTACTGTGGCAAGAATGGGAACGAGTACCGGAAGCCAGTGGCAAGTATCACGCTATCGATTCCCGATAGAATCTAAACATGCTGTCAATTGTTGAAACCCCTCACATTCAAAACGAAAAACGCACAGTACCGTTCTTAAGCTCGACAAGGCCAGATTGAATGGGAGACCCTTCGGATATAGGTAAGAACTGTTTGATTTCCCCAACGAGTGTCGTATTTTGGGGTATCCGGCGCATGTAGTTTTCTAGCCTGTTGTGCAACCTGCTCTCTACGACAGTGCTAAATATTAATGAGAACTGTTAGTCTGCACTTTGACACATACCAGTGTCGGGCTTGAGTCCCAGGAAAGTGTTAGGTCGCAGTAAGCTGCTGAAAGTATTTTACGTCTTACTCGGAAGGATTGATAGACCTTTGCAGCCTGATGATTCACATCCCTAGATATCTCCGACCCACTAACCTGGACCACTCGTCAGCGTGAGGTGAAAACTATTTCAGAAAATGGCTTACAGATGCACCGACAATGAGCACTGTCTGGTTTGCATATGGCTCAGGTCGCCGATACTGTCTCGAGTGGCGGACAAGTCCGGGAAATCTCCGTACCCACTTCTCCAAACCAGTAATGGACGGCATCGATGGTGCGTTGTACTTGCCTGTAGCAACGACGACCGCATCGAAATCCTGTACGTCGTACACAGTTATCCCACGTAAGATGCAACGCTTGACCAAAGGAATGCAAAGCCTGAGAAACATACTTCGGTCCACCAAGTCGCCCGGTACGTGTTATGCCCAGTTGGCTTTAGCGATTTGAGCCAGAGTCTCCAACCTTGCTCTTGCCCAGCTTCGTTGATTCGCTTCTCGATACGCTCTACGCGGGTGTTGTAAGCGGTTGCGGGGTTTTCGTCATTGCTATTGATGTTGAGATAGGACGCGTAAGATCGAACGTAGTTGCGAAGTTGATATTGTGAGAGTTCTGGCGTCCGGAGTGAGTGGTTAGTTCGACCGGGGAACAAGAACGTACCCCATTGTGTACCTGCAGGCCAAGGCCATCGAGGAAACTGATGTGCAGTAGTGATAAGGTTCTAGTAGAAGAATAGCGACCAGACACATTCTACCTACCTGTTGCAAAGGCTACACGCGCCGCAAGAAGAGGAACATGAACACATGACCAGGTTGTGTTTGTGTGACGTGGAAGGCTGACGTACCGAAGGCGCATTTGACGTCAACGAGTCCCAGACCGGCTTCGGTGCCCTATGACCCCTCCAGATCTCACCACTGTCCTCGAACTCCTCTGAATACGGAAGGTCGACGCTCGCTGGGGCAAGCGAAGGCATAAAATCGCTGATGGCGGTCGGGGCGTTCGGCACCGGCGCATCGAGCGGAACCTCTTCCGTATAGTGCCAGTTACCCCCAGGGACGCTGTCCCGCTCAAAGATGCGGACGTCTAGACCGACTTCTGTCAGTTCCCGGTATGCGACCAGGCCACTGCAAGGTGTGCATGAGTGATGAATACGACGACTGGTGGACACATGGGACACCTTGGTCCGGCGCCAATAACGGCGACCCTTTGGATAGGCCAGTCGAACCGGTACTCGTCCTCCTCGGCGGCATCCCGAAACGATGGTGCGGAGAGTGGTTGTTGGAGGACGGTAGCTGAAACACCGGCTTGAAGTAAGACCAGCCCAATGATCGGCCGCATGGACACTCGATGATATTGACTGGCACACCGACTTGAGGGACTTGTCTATTTATGCCTTTGGAAGAAGCGCGGGACCAGATAGATAAGAGACCACACACTTTGGTGGTATTGTTTCAGTTGCATCTTCGCAAGCGTCCTAAATTTATTAAGACTAGTCTGCAGAATCGAGCTTGAACAAAACACGCGCCGAACAATATTCACAGAATTACATGCAAATGGCCTGTGTGGAACACAATTTGATAGTCTACAATTTTTTTTCCAGTAGGTGAGTTGAGAAACCAGGAAATGGTCGAAGGATGGGTCACGCTGTGATATAGCCTCACGGAGTATCTATCTGAACACGTTCACTTTCAAGTTGCGCTTCTGATAAGGCCAGCGGTTTACATATAACGTGCAGCCTAGTGAGCATCCTTGCAAACTAGAGTCGTCGATGACGACGAAGACCTTGCTTGTCTGAGCGGGAAAGGAACGGAAGGAAAACAAGCGTGAACAATACTCTCAGCCGCTGTAACGGTATCTCCGTGCACGGTGCCGGTTCGCGCTCAGCGGGAAACGCAACACAAAACGAACCCCCGAAAGAGCTGAGTCAGCTGACCCGAGATTCGTAGACACGTGATCCTTTTCCAGCAGACGAACCCACTTTTCATGGACCTTGCTTTGCAACAATATTCAATGACCAGGCACAACAAACCTACTAGGTTAGAGTGTAAAATTGTCATTTTGAAAGTCTTGGCTGACTACATATATCAGATTGCTCCACTCTTGCAACGTTGCAACGGCGAGGAGCGATGACATAATACTGGCTCAAACTGAGGGCACGTGATAGCAAATAGTCACGAGACCGGGAACTTTTCGCCGCCGTGGCATGATCTTCCGGGACCCGATGTCGATCCTGGGAAGCTTCTTGGCTTGGCTCAGGGTCTTCAGCAGGTTGGACGGACGCGCTCAGCGCTTTGCATTTAAAGCCTTCAAATGTGGGTGTCCCTCTCACACGTCCCTGCGTACTTGGCACCGTTTGGCACCTCACATCAATTGCTCTGGGCCTGTGGCATCGCTACCACCGCCATATCAGGGGTAGATTCTTCCTTAATGTCCTATTGAAGTAACGTTTTTACGAAATCTGATGGCAAGTGGTTGTTATAAAGCCAGAAGATCAAAGACCATGGACACCTGGACGTGTTCAAATGTTGTCACTCCTCTTCGCCCTGCTACTGTGCTTCCAATGGGTCGCTGGAGATGATGCAGCCCAGCTCGCGCGTCACCACAACACTGCTGCAACATCACATGTTCTCTCTCAGCTCTTGGTAGTACCCAGCCCCAAGTTTGCGCTGAGAGACAACGGAGATGGTTGCGACAACGGATGGCGTGAGTTTTTTTTTTCCATGTTTCTGGCACGTCCCCGCTAACAATGGAAACCGCATAGATGTTTGTCCAAACTTTCCCAGCGAATGCGCTCCGGACGGTAGTTACTGCGTATGTTTATCTGTGACGCGTTTAAATTGGCAGCTCAACGAAATTATCCAGTGTAACAACATTGGGAACTGCCCGGACAACACCAATGTTTGTTTATATCAAGTCTATTATCACCTCTACATGTACTGACTTTATCGACTCCACAGTGCTTCGGAGTTGATCAGTAAGACCGTCGCAGTGTCCCGTGCTAAAATCTTGATCATCCATTACAGATGTTGTCCACAAGATGCTCAGACTTGCGGTGGACAAACCTGTTGTGACCCTGGATCGACATGCTGCAGTGGCAACAATAGTTGCTGCGACTCTGGCAACTTTTGCTGTAATGACTCCATTGGTGGATGTATGTGACACTCGTGACAACCAAAACGGTAGACTGACATGCATCAAAGGTTGCCCCAACGGGACCTCCTGCACCCCTGGAAAGGACACCTGCACGCTTGGTGGGGGCGGAGGTGGGGGAGGTGGTGGGGGATCAAGTCCGACTGTGTCATTGACGGCGACTACCTTCAAACCTACGACACAAACAATAGGCACCATTCCACCTGCCACGATCGGCTTTTCTGTTACTCCGACTCCCCTCACGCCCAACTCATCCACCAGCGCCACCCCATCGAGTATCCCCGCTTTAGGAGGTAGGTTATAATAAACTACAGGCCGTGCCAAGTGTCTGAAGCTTGAGGCATCTCAGGTACTACCACTGGTGGCGCATCACACGGCATTTCCGTCACGTCCATCAGGAAGACAGCTAGTCTGGGCATGGTGGTCGGTATCATTGCCATCGGCGGATCTGTCTTGTAAGGAACAGTCTTAAAAATGCTCCACCTGATTAATTATCTTTCGTTCCTTCGATGTTATCCTTGCTACGTATTACACGATACCATCCCAAAATGTTGCCTTGATATGACTATTTCTCGTATCTTATCCTTCGCTTCTGTCTTTATCTGGAATCCGTCCCGCTATGTACCCTGTCCCAAGACTCCTATCACCATGACCAGATGATCTTTGATACTTCTCAGCTATTATGCATCTTATCCTATTTTAGTTCTGAAACAAGTGCGCAAAAGGTGGAAACAAATCTATACTCCCTTATTCGGTGTGCCGTGATATTGACTTGCAAGGCGCCAGGGCGACCATCAAATCTCATACTGCAAGATCAAAGAATGAGTAGACCGCTTCCAAGATCCCACGAGCTTTAATTATCTCCCACCTGAATGAACTTCGAAACTGGTAGTCCTCGGTCTACACGATGACATCATGTCAACTTACCAAACCCGTTTCATAAACGAGGCGACTCACCAAACTCCATCTGCGATTCAGGAAACTTGATGTTCTTCAAGCTAAAGATCGCCGCAACGGCATGAGGTGCGAGCTGTAGAGTGGTCTAGTTCAGAACCTCATCGAGGACCAGAACACGGGTACCATACCTTCCTGAAAAGGTCCCGCGACATGAGGCTATGCAAGAACGAGGCGTAAACAACTCCGGATCACCGCCCAAGGAGCATTCGTTCTCACCCTCCTTGCCCACAAATATCTATCCTGTGGTTTCTGATGATCAGGTCGGGCGGCGATGGCTACGTGCACGTTATTAGACAGAACTCTGTAGACGGGGCAGGAACGTACTCCATTCTGAACCTGACCGATTGGGAATGAGATCAGAACATGCATATTTATTACTTGATAGAGCTCACATCTTGCCCGTGAGCTGCCCTGTGATGGGCTTTAAGCATCAATTGGGATGTCGTTAAGGGCCTACTCAGTGCGTCGTCGATCAACTTCATCAGTGCACCATTCTTGCCGTCCCTTTCGGCAATGGCGCTCAGTTTAATCAGTTTCTCCAACTCATCCTTCCGACTAGGGTCAGCGTAATAATCAACCACAGTGGAGATGGCTGCAGAAAACAGTAGCGCGGAGGGTACCGTCTCAACAAAGAGGTTATATGCAATGGTTCGAATAGTAGAGTGTTGGATCCTCGCAAGGATGTTGGCAATGAACCGGTCGTTCTGCACGTTACTTGTGATAACCGATGTGACCAACACGTCAGAGGCACTCTCGAGAGAGGTCTGTTATAGAGAGCTGGTGATTCAATGTTCATCGTTTTGATAATGTGAAACATACTATCCCCTCGTTATGCCGTTTCAATCGGTTGCGGAGGTAGTACATGATTTCGTTCGTAGCCTTGAGTGCCGCCTGGTACAGAGTCCAGTCACAAACTGGGTCGTCGCTGAGGTATATATATCTGTACAACATCAGCGATTATTCTGTGAATCGGATCGACCTCCTACCTGGTCACGTCAGCAAATAGTTCGAACCACCGCGTTACCGTGTGTCCGCCCCAAACACTGTCGACCACAGTGATAGGCAAACCAAGCTAACCGAAACGTAAATGATACGATTTAGGCGGCTTGTCTTGGGACATACTACAAAATTTGCTGCCCAATAGATAGGCACCCGGTTAATGACATCCTTGACTATGTCGAGCGTCCTGCTATTAGGATTCGCTGATATAGACACCTCTTTCAACAAGGTTTTGAACATCTTTATGAAGGATTCGACAGAGAGTGTCTCTTCCACGATGCTTTTCCGCACCTAGCCGTCGAAATCCGGTTATCTGCATACATCTAGCTTTGAAGGTGAGAACTGACCTCGCTAAAAGCTACCTCAACACCTTTTGTAAGCCTCGACATGCGTTGCCTATACAGGATGTCTAGCTGGCGATCGTTGTCCCCAGCATGACTCGGCCTCGAGAAATCATAATACACGAGTAAATCTGTTGATCGAGAAACGATACAAGGGCGCATGAAATTGGGTGTCATGAACGGAAAATGTGCATAGACCGAGCCGGCAGAATACTGGTCCGGCAGGAGGCGAAATAAAAGCTTGCTGAGCATTCCTCCACATGAGCCGTCGGAGGTGTTGACCATACAATGCTGATAGCCCCAGGATGTTAGATTGTATGCTAAGTAGGTATTAGAAGACGTGAACGGGATTGAAAAAAAGAGGTACCGACGGGTGAAGTCCACAGTTAGGAATCGATCTCCGCGAGTTAAGCACACCGCGTCCGCCAGGATAGCACGTGAAATGGTATATCCTGGGCACAACCCAGCACCCGGAATAGGTGGCTTGGTTTCTTCAGCTTGCAAACCGACCTTCAACAACTTGAGCATTAATCATTAGACATGAGCAATGTACGAACATGGAGTTCCAAATTATCAATATGTCCATAGAGCTCTTCTGCTGCAGACTGTGTGGATACTAGTTGAGTATAGGTGAATGAGCTGCGAGAAGAGACTTACGTGGATGATGGGGTCTGGATTCCATTCTCGAAAGGACTCGTATGCTGAAAGAACCGTGAGCGAACGAGGGTTATACAATAACACGAGATACTTACGTCGCAGACCAATGAACTTGCGAAACTCGTTGAGCTACGGATATCAATCAAACTGCATGATCACTGGAGAAAGGTTTCTCACGGTGCAAGCTCCCCATTTCCTTCCTTGCTCTATGGCCAAGATCTCTACCACTCTCATCACAGGGGGACAACCTCTGGCACGAAACGCACCAGCCCTTTGCTCTGTTGCATCTTGCAATACCCGGGCGAGGTCTTGGTCAGCGAAAAGACCATCAGGACCTCGTTGCAGTCTATTGCCACACTAGATCACAAAACTAGAAACTATACGTGGATCGTCGAACACACCCGCCGAATGTCCAGGTCTTGACATCGCCAGACGGCACGATCTTTTCTCGAACTACCTTTCTAAACTCCTTGGTAGTCACCTGCGTGAAAAAGATACACCGAGTTTGTGATACGGGCCTCGAGAAAAGAGCATACCGTTGCCGGGTTTCTATCCTTAAATAGTTCCCCAAATAATCCATTCAGCCACTTCTCATCTTGTTCACAGATGGAAGCGTGCCAATGATAGAGCAAGTTGAACTCGATGGAAACAGCATTTCCACATCCCCGAGGAGACACACCATGATCGCATTCGCGAGATGACTGTTGGACGAACCCATGATCACCGCCCAGTCTCCCAGTCGAATAAAACTTACCGCAAGTGGGTCGAGGCGCCAAGTCAGGCCGTCTCTGACGAGTCCCAGGATGCTACCGACATAATCTGCAAGGATGATCTGCATGAAGAACGCAGTATTGACCATCCTTGCTCTATGGTAGATTTCATCATCTTGCGCAAGTAGGGAAATCCTCTCGTTGGGCGGAGGCGAGGTAAACGAGCCGCGTTCGTTGAGGTCCAGTATTTTCTGCGCGATATACTATCACGGCATTAGTGTGGATACACGCCGAAATATTTAGCAATAGACCCACGTTATGGTGGCGGCTGAAGAGCACAGCAAGCGCGCAAACAGAGGGTGGCATGAAGAGTAGACGGCTATCCGCGAATGCATCATTCCAGATCTTCCCGGTGCCGTCTTTCTTCCGCATGCTCTCGACTTGCTCCATGTTACTCCCATAGATTATGCTCAGGTCAAGATAGCTACTTGCGTCATTAATCGTCCAATCCAACGTATTCGTGTTGAAGATACTGTGAATGATGAGATCTGCGAATGCGAAAAACAAACTCGACAAGCCACCAGGATGCGGGATAAAGTCGCCGCTGCGCCGACACAGGAGGGTATCGAACACCATACCTGGGTCGGGAAGAGATGGAAGTGTGTGGATATGAGTAGCAGGCACGGATCGTGCGTAAGGTTGACCGGCCTGTCCGAGAGACGGGAAAAGAACGTTGTAGTTGGATCCATCCGCACTTCGGAATGCATATGGGATAGTCTGTCCTTCAACGGTGGTTGATGGTACGTTGCGGAAGGTGGAAAGGAATCCAGTGGGAGGGTGGGGTAGGTCCTTGTACACTATGGCACATGTATGAATATCACTGGGGAACACGGTGGAACTGGGGACCTACATAAACTGATGGCATACTGCTGTGCGATTTTGGCAAAGGCAGAATCGTCGGGAAGGCGCGCCATTAGCACCAAGACTTTCTCGAGCTAAATCGTGCTATGAGTTCAGCGAATACAACGTTATATGAAGTACTTGCAAGGAATTCTCTGTCATTGATTGTCCCATGGAGGTTTTCTATAGCGTCTGCGAACGCCGGCTACGCAGCGCATGGGAAAAGCATGAAGAATATGTGCAGTAACGGCGCAAAGGCTCACCAAGTCGTCGGCAGTGAGAGGCGGACCACGATGGATAATTTGCTCGAGGTCACGCATACTCTTGCCAGAGAGATGTGTGGCTGAGGCGGCCTTACTTATGCTGGATTGTGCTCGAGAGAGCAGCAACTGCAACACACTCTGCACCCTTTTCCCGCCTCCGTACAAACCCTTGGGGTGTGTTTGTTGCATTGATGTTGGTTCGCGGGGGGAGTCAGCTTGCACTGAACAAGCGGGACCGGTCTTGGAGGAGTTGAACATCACCTTGCGTGCACAAAACCACTTTTCGGAATCGCTGGATGCCAATATAATGAAATGGCATTCTAGAATCAGCATAGTTAATGGGTTCAAGTGTGCGCCAAACAAGCTCGGATCACTCCAGCGCCGCGCTGACTCGGGTCGCAAGACCGAAAAATTGCATCCGAATGGAAGCAGTAACCATCTCTCAATGCTCAGAGTGAGCAGGCACTCAGACCAGGTCTTTGTCGGGCTGGCGCTCATCGGCGTCAGACCGTTGACAGCCTACGCTGTTCTGGGATCTGAGTGCCTGGAAATGGAGAGCAGCCTAATCCTGGCGAATGTAATGTGAGGTAGGCGCGCCATACAGTTCAGAGTATCTTGTTTCAGTTCGTTCAATTATACAACCAAGTCACATCTGCTTTCATGCATGTCTTCAGCCAATCGGAATCTCAGAAAACTGCCGGATTAGCCGTCATTGTCGGGTGCTTCTACAGACAAGGTCGTCAGTCACAATCGCACCTGCACTGGGTATGATCAACTAAAGTCTCGTTCAAGAATAATTGCGAAGTGGTAATGGTGGGATCTGGCCAAGGAAGATATGATACTATCACAGGCACAGATCCCGTTTAGTGACCACAGTAATTAGAATACGTACAGAAGGTCCCATGATAGTCGTCAGGAATAGATGAGGTAGCTGGAAATTCTACATGACTACGCAACACGAATTTTGCTGCAGAATGCTTGTTAATCGAGGATTAGCAACGATGGACATAGAAGCACAAACCTTCTTCGCCGTCTTATAGAACATCTTGCTCTGTGAGGACAGTGCATTGGAGCGTTCGACTAAGTTATCTAGCTTCTCGCCTCGCTGAAGGACAGACTCGATCGTCTTGTGCTAAGTGACCGGTGTCAGAAAACTCGGCGTCGAGATTCACCAATCTAAGCGTACCAGTACGATCTTTGTCTCATCTAGCTCCTGTTGCACTCTCATGATGGTATCCGCTTGTCGTGGATCCTGATACTTGGTGAGGTATGTCTGGATGTCGGAAAACGAAATTGCCGAAGGGTTGGAGAAGGCAGATTGAGGGACTTTGGCGATGAATTCATCCAGAATCTTGGTCAAGAGAGAGAATGCGGGCCGAACGGGGTACTCCTGGTCGGTTATTATGATGGCTGTGACACAAAGCATGATACGTAGCCAATAGGCGTGAGTCAGGATGGGCGAGAAGTGGCAGATGACCGACCTGCGAGTTGTTCCGCCCCACCACGGTTGAATACATGGGCTGTATAGTTGTTTTCTTGCACGCTTTGACGCTGACCCTGTGCCGTCCTGTCGACTACGGTCTTGGAGAAAAACGTCAGGAACTCGTTGATGGAGCCTCTCTGGTAGAAAGAGAAACTCGAGACATCTGAGGCCGTACTCAGGACCGTACTCGGTGATCCTGGGGGTGCAAGAACGACGGAAATTGTGAAGATTTTCATAGTCGAAGTGGGTGGCGAAAGAGACGTAATTATAAACAAGCTGATCCAGGACCACAGCAAGCGACGTAGCACAGCTTAGCAACTGCCAAATGCGCTGCAGGCTCCAGGTATGTCTTTGGCCGCGGCTAGTCTCTGGATAACCTCCCTCTGGATCGTCATACACGCCGTAAAATATTCTTCCAGACGACCAAAGTTCTTACTACCGCTCTCACAAAATCGCAGACCGACCACTGAGGTCACCGTAAAGCATTTGAATATACGTCTCAAGACAGATGCTTTCAATGTCTTCCATGACGAGCTATCCACCTGGTTGTCTCCGAATAAATCTCGGGTCTTGAGGCAAATCCTGCTGCGGTTGTATGATCTGGGAAGCCTCGTCGGTGTCATCGGGATGCTGTTTGGGTTTTGCCTGCTGTTCCTAACAGCCGTGTCCTTGTCTTCGGAAATTTTGCGCACGCAACGGGACGGTTACCAGGGTGCAAGCACACTCACGAAGCGGGGGCTAGACCCCACCGGTGATGCTACTCCGACTATTGCGCCTGCGTCTAATGCGCTGAGGATTAACCCAATTGTAAGCATTACGTTGAGGGTTTGAGGTGACCCAACAACGAGTACAGCTCAAATCTACTAGATACCAGGGTTGACTGTTCCTCTCAGTCATTTACCTTTGATTCTCGTGGCGTTGGCCGTCAGCCAAATTGTTCACGAAGCTGGGCATGCCATCACCGCAGCACTGTAGGTAGATTGTTAATGTTCAAGATAGTAGGAAGTTGACATTGCAGACAGCCACCGTATACCAATGCTTTCCTGTGGAGTTGCTGTCATGTTTCTCTTACCCACTGCGTTCGTCACTCTCCCTGCTACTCGGCTGGAGAAATTGTCTCCTCGTGACCGCTTGCAAATCGTGTCTGGCGGGTGTTTCCACAACTTTGTGCTCTCGTGTTTGTTGTTCTTTGCAGCTTGGTCAGGGACAAGCATCCTGCCCACTTGGATTCTCTTCCAGGATATTTCTGCTCTAGGAAGGCTTGTCGTGAGCGTCGACTACGTCAGTGTACCAGCCTTCTTAGTCGTTCACGTACTGAGTAGCTGTAGGATTCGCCATTAGCGACACACCTCCCTGTCGGTACTCTGATCACCAAGATAGATGATTCCCCGATGGCTTTTGTGTCGTCGGACGATCCTTGGGACCACTACTTACTTTCCCATTTTTCGGGCTCCATGCAGGGCTGGTGTACTAATGGCTCTTTTCTAGACAAAGCATTTGGTGAGTGGACCAAGCATGTCATTTGGTTGGGTGACGGCTTATTATGCACGAAAGCCCCGGCATGCACCAGCGCTGATTCATACGCCTGTTTTGTATCCAAGGCGGATGAAACTGTGCAATATGAATTAGATCCTGTCCACATATTTACAGACAACTTGGTACGGTGCAACTCTTCCACGGAATGCTCGTCGTTTTCGTCCTGCGTCGCACCTCGTCGTGATCAGCAGCTCGTACGGATCTCCGTCCTGAGGAACCATGCGGGTACAAGTATAGAAGATATAGTCATTTGGAAGGGTCCAAAGGATGAGATCTGGCAACAAGGTACGTGCATACCACTGAGCCGTTACGAATATGTTGAGGCGAACTCTCTTTTACTTAGTGCAAGTTAGTAATTTGCGCTCCCGTTTTTCTTTTGTGTCGTCCAGGCTCCCAAAACTTGCTTCCGCTTTCTTCGAGTGTGTAGTGTCATTGTATTCTCTTCATGAGCTAATTGACAAGACTTCAACATAGATATATGAAGATTGTGAATCTTTCCCTCTACCTCGTGAACACCCTTCCGATCACGACATTAGATGGGCATCAATCACTCGTCATATTATTGCAGTTCTTCTACGGTCCGGCCAATGATGGTTCGCAGAGTATCGATCTTGAGGCTCTCAACAACATAACACGGTTGAGTCGGGAGGGGAGAGTACAAAGCGCATGCAGGACATTCCTTAGTTTCTTGGCGCTCCTTCTGATAGTGCTGTGTGGACTCTTGGGTATCATTAGTTGGGCGAAGAAATGATATGACCCGCTCCTCGGGGATGGTGTAATTATCACACGCATCTGCATCAGTTGTCACATCGATGCGGTCAAAAAAGCTTTGTGCAACACCATGACGGAGCAACTTGACACTTTGCATTGAACCAGTTTATCTCCCGGTAACTTGACGCTAGCTCATCGAATATTACTTCCCACTCCGATAAATTCCAACGTTCAACAGTGGTTCGCCGTTTGGCCTTCATTATCTAATACCCAGCATCCACGATGGCGCATAAAGCATTCAGGAAGCACGGCAAACAGACGGGGAGTGCTGCATCGCAAGATTTTGGTGGAATCTCTGTTCGCATGATGTGACTCGTGTATACGATGCATAGGCATACAAACATGATGCATGATCTGTGTGCTGTTGCGCATTGAGGTCCTCCGCTTCCTCAAGCGCTCACACCATGAATCGCAAGAAAAAATAATATCAAGCGTGATGGTTTACTTCTTCTTGGCTGGCTGGGCCAAGTCCACAACGCTCAAGCCTACAAGTGCAGCATCGTCACCCGCTGTCCCGGAAACATGTCAAGTGCGGGCAAGCGTACCTGGAGGGAGGCTCTGCTTGAGCTTCTCGGCCTTGTCTGGGTCGTCGATAGAGAGGGTGTAAAGATATCTTGAGCACCGGACTTTGAACTTGGTCTGAGCCTTGCCGGTGGGCGTTTTTGCAGCGACCTTTTTTATCCGGGCCTCTATAAGTTGGTCGAGAGAGAGGTGTAGTATGCGCAGGGAAAGCGTAGGAATCAAGATGTGTTCGCTCAACTGGTGAATCTACTCCAACACTTACGCGTAGCATCCTTCCGCCGCGCAATCTCGATGAATTGTTTGATATCTCGAATTTCTTTAGGCTACGTACAATGTCAATACACACAAACCGAAATTATAGAAATGCTGCGTACCATGGCGAACGAGGTTTTGACGTTTCTTATGTGCTGTCTTCGACAGTATCTTGAAATGCGTCAATTGAGTGCATAAGTGGCTGAACTCTAAATTACTAGTTTTGCGGGAAATTCCGGGGAGCAGGTACTCAAGTACTCACTAAGCAGATAAGGGAATGATCGTCCTGGTCAGACGCGCTCCAAAAGTTATGGGAAAGAGAAATAAGTATAAAAGGTTATAAACTATATCATTTATCAAGGGTAATCAGGAAAAGTAATGGAGGCTACAAGGTGATACAAGACCTAATGATTACATGTCGTGGCGAATAAAAAAGCAATGATGGGGCGACGTTCAAATAAGAACGTGATGGTCATAAATTCCAGTCATCATGACGGCTTGAGCCTGCGTGGGGAACCAACAGATGAGGCTCCGGATGCGCCGGTTGTATCGCTGATCACAGAAGACGCAGGTCTGTTGATACGACTACGGAGCCGTTCAACCTCGCGCTCTAGGCTAGAGGCATTATGAATATCGGGTCACATCAACGGTTTAGCTGACTTACGTCAAAGTGCTTTGTTTGGCTTCTGCAGCTTGTAGCTCAAGTCGACGGTTGACGCGAACTAATTCACTTTCGGAGGATTGCTGTACTTTTGTTCAGCAAGGAGACCAATGGAAGCTCAGTCGACCAACCGCTTTATCAAGTTTCTCACGGAGGGAGTGGATCTGGGTCTCAGAAAGTTTCCGGTCCTCTTCTAGTTTCAAACGATGACGTTCACTCTCCCGAAGCTGTAGTTGGATATCCCTGACCGCTTTGTCGGAAGAACGAAGTGACGTGCTGTGTCTCTTGTCGTTGGAGGCTTGGCTGAGCTGAGTGGCAAGTTCTTCGATGCGAGCTTGTAATTGGCGAATAGTCGCATTGGGCTGAGGCGTGCTAGTATACGATTTCGTTTCTAGGTCCACGATCCGGACATTGAAGTCCTTAACTTGCTTTTCCAACTGAGCCTACGGGGGCAGTAAGTGACCGTCTCTAGAGTAAGTGAAAGATTTACGTACATTTTTTCTGTCCAATTCTGTATTCTCCATGCGAATTTTATCGAGCTCCAGTTGGCTTTCTGCAGCATGGGTTTCTGCAGCTTTCATGCGGCCAAAGGCCATAGAGACGCGATCTTCTTGTTCTTCCAGAGAGCGCTCAAGATCCTGCTTCTCGAGCTGGAGTTTCTGTAACTCTCGATCTGATGTTACCTTGCTCGCGTCAATATGGTCGAGCTTGATGCCCTCCAGTTCCGCCTGTAGGGAGCGCCTTGCTTTTTGGAGCATCGCACGGTCCGCCTCCGCATCGTTCAAAACGCTCCTTAGCTCACGGACTTGAGAGTGTAGAGAAACAATTTGTGCTTGTTGATCAGATTGCACCGCGGTAGAGGTCTCGTACGCCTTCGTCAAGTCTACGATCTTGGTGTCCAGGCGTTCTTTCTCTCTCTTCCAAGCGCCACCATTGTAAACTTCCTCGTCGAAGCGTAACTGGAGTTCGTCGTAGTCCGAATGGATCTTGCGGTTATCTTCACGAAGTCGGGTCATGGTGTCACGTTGTGATTGAAGCTCTGGAATATGATGAGAAACTGACGGAGAAGGAGCAGACAAATTATACCTTCACTGAGTTGGGCAAGCTCGGCTGGGAGCAGATTAGTATCCTCTCACATGGTTATCAAAGGGTGATTACCTTGGTACTTCTTTCGAGTCTGATCAATCGCAAAGTCACGCTCAGAAAGATCCTTCTGGTGCTGAAGACGTTCGTCTTGAAGTTGTTGGGCTAGACGGCGCCTATGGATACCAAGTTCAGAGGACTCTCGATCCTCTTCCTCAATCTGCTGTTCTAGTTCCTGGAGTTTGTGTTCCGTGATCTGTAGCCTCTCTTCGATCGCCTTCTTCTCCGCAACAATGTCAAGATATGTCCTCTCCACGTCAGTGAATGCACGGCGAGCTATCCAGAGTCAGCTCGTGTGATAGAAAGAGTCTCTATCCTCACCAAACGTTTCTGCCTGTTCTGCCTTTGCCTGTGCAACCTCAGCGTCTTGAAGTTTTGCGTTGTTTATGATCGTCTTTTGCTTGTACGACTCGATTGCCTGTTGCAACTCTTCACATCTGGATCAGCCGAGGTCAGTGCTGGGATTGACAACATCACACACCTGATTGCATTGCAATCGCAGCGGCCGAGGTTATCTGGAGCTCTTGGAACTGAGTCTGAAGTTGCCTGTGCGCGTCTGCTTGAAGTTAACATAGGCTTATTGACAAAGGTGAACAATCATACTAATCGTGTCGTTCTTGGAAGCAATCTCGGCATCCAGCCTGTCATGAACACCACCCAGCTCTTCTCGAGTCCGTCTCCGGACCTCTTCCAATTCGAGCTGCAAATTCCGTTGCTGGGTCAGCTGTGAGCACATCCTGTCGTGAGTTCTCGTTCTGCCAGAAATACGTACAAGAGCTTTACGTGACTCTTCAAAGCGAGCTGAGGATTCGTCTTTGAGGGCAGGTGGGGCCGTTGTTGAATCTGGAGTAACGGCGGAAAACTGGCGCGCGAGCTCCTCTTCAGCGATTTGAAGTTCGCGAACGAGGCGAGAGCGGAATGCCTCGTCCATCGGCGTGTCCTTCATGATAAGGCTGAGTAATTCTTTGTGCTGACGCTCAACCTGAGCCTTGATCTTTGCGACCATCCCTTGTACGGTTTCCGAATCTTCAAGTTTCTCCTTCAGCTGCGCTATCTTCAACGAGTATTCACGCTGTAGCGTTGCGTTCGATGGGCCAGCATCGGCGTCCTCCGCAAGCTGAGTGAGTTCATTTTCTAGCGTGTCCTTCGATCGCTGCACCGCAGACAGTTGATCACGGGTTACTTCCAACTCAGTCTTGACGCCGTTAAGATCAGCTTGCAGGCGGCGATTGCCAGACTCCGCTACTTCTCTGGTTTTCCGCTCGGATTCTAGAGCCGCCAGAGCTTTCAACGCCCTTTCTTCGTTCACTCGCGCTGTCTTTTCGATGGCACGGAGCTCGACCTGTTCCATCTTGTTCTCGCGTACGAAGTCTTCGGCCTCACGGGTCAATGCCGACTTTGCCTTCTCCAGAGATCGAATGTATACTGCGTTTTTCTGCAGTTCTTCTTGGGCGTCTTTGAGCTGCTGGTCAGTGACTCTCTTCGCCTTCTCGAGCACGTGGACATGCTCAACAATCTTTTTGTCCTGTCTGGATTCGAGCTGCTTGATCTCCCATTCCTTGTTCTTTAGGTCGGTCAGAGCCTTATTGAGGGCTGCGTCCATCTTGGAGAGGCGGTCTTGGTCCAAAGCAAGCTCCCTCTTTTGGTTGGTTGCAACCTGGTGAAGCTGTTTGTACTTGGCTGATTCGGCTTCCAGTTGCTTACGAGCTTGCTCCGATTGGCGTTCGAGCGCGTGAGCTCCTCTTTCCAACTGTAAAACCGTGTCCTCGAGTTCGTGATACTTGTTTTGGGATGAAGTGAGCTGTCGCTCCAAGGACTGAAGCGGCTTAAGTTAGACGCGCGAAGATGTTTAGTCTGTGGGATGGTGGGTACTCTACCTCTTTGGCTTTCACGACCTCCGCAAGTTGTGAGTCCGAGTCAATCTGCTTCGCACGGAGTGCCTGCAGCTCCGATTCCAACATTCTCTTCGACTTCTCCATAGCTACCGCCGCAGCTTCAGCCTTGGTGGATTGCTCGTTTGCGGCCCTTTCGCGTTCGAGCAGCGACGTATGCGAACTCTCGAGCTGGGCATACTGACGACTAACACTTTCGGCCTCAAGTTTGAGCTTGCTTTCATTGTCAAGAGCAATCTTGCGGAATGAGTTCAGCTGACCCTGAAAGTCTGCGACTTGGCGCCGCAGGTCAGCGAGCTCTTCGTCTTTGCTCTTCTCGACTTCGCGTCGGCGTGTCTCCTCCGTGGTTTTCGTTTCCATCAGTGCACGAAGCTCGTCGAGCTCTTCCTGCAGTCTGGCTTTGGCAGTCGAGGTGCGAACCGCGTCTACCCTGTAGGCATCCAACTCAGCCTTTTGCTTCTCAGTTAAGGCGCGGATTTCGATGATGTCCTTTTGTAGCTGGGTACGCTCTCGCTTTGATGCGGCGACTTCGGAGGCAAGACGAACAATGTCGTCCTCTTTTTTCTGGAGCATTGTAGAATAATCGTTGGCAGTGCGGGTCAGCTCGACTAGTTGGTCCTTGGTTTGTTGTGAACCCTTCTCGAGCTGGTCAACTTTGGCGTTGAGAAGTTGCCTGAGAGACGAATGAGTTCGATCTTTCGCGAGTATCGCACCTTCCGATACTCACGTCATATGTAACTCCACAGCCAACTTGGACTGGAGCTCATTGGTAGTTGCCTCGGAACGTTCTTTGAGACGGGCAAAATCTTCGTCGCGCTCGGATACCAAAGTCGTGAAGTCTTCATTCAACTTCTGTAGTTCATCTCGCTCGTCTTGGAGCTGTCCCATGTTAGCTTCCATCGTGGCAAGAAGGTCTGCAGATTCGGCCTCTTTTTTCTTCCATTCATTCTGCTCGCCCTCAAACCGCACAAGGTGTTCGGCAGCTTGATCGAACGCTTGTCGAAGATTCTCGTGTTTTTCGTCAGTTTCCTTCTGTCGCAGTAGTGTCCGGTCCAGTTGCGAATCGAGAACATCGAGGTCAGCGTGTAGAGCAACGATCTCCTCTTCCAGCTCAATCTCTCGCTGCTTACTCCGCTCGAGTAAAGAATCTTTGTCGAGCGTAAGGGCCCGCTCTGCCTCGAGTTCCTTGACGATCTTCTGTTTCTCCGCCTCCAACGACATCTTCATGTTTTCCAAGATCTCTTTCTCGCGCTGGTCTCTCTCTGCCCGTTCCTTGATGAGCTGCAACTCTACTTCTTTCCGGCGGAGTTCTTCGTCGTTCCGCGTAGCAGCTAGCAAGGGCCGGACCTATGGTTGCCTAACGTCAGAAAGGCAAGCTTGAAAGAGAGTCTTCAAACCTTTGTGTAAAGTTGCCACCATGGCCAGTCCCTAAGTTCGCCATACACCCGAGCGTTGCGCTGAATAGTCCGAATAGCGATGGCACGATTGAGAATCTTCTTCATCTGTCTTCGTGCAGAGAACTTTCGTGCCACAGCCTGCAGCCTCGAGAAAACGTCGTACAACAACGCATCTCTGCGTTCTTCGAGCTCGGCGAGCACGCCCGCTTTGAAGAAGATCTTCGACGTGCCCACTCGATAAAGCTCTTTGTCGAGCTCCAGAGCTTCCACCATACGGAGACAAGCTCGCCGACCGTCCATGTAACCGCGCGGGATAATTCCAGGAGTCACGATCTCATAGCGTTGCCGGAACTCGACAAAGGGAAGTCGATTGGGATAACCCAGCCTAGCAATCCGGATGCCTTCTAGTACACCATTGCAACGCAATTGGTCGAGGACAAGCGGCACATCAACCCTTCCTGGCTTCTTGTTGACGTTAGGAACTATACATCGAACGAAATGTGGCTGAGTAGCGTGTAGTTGGGTCATCAGCAACGCTAACTGTTCTTTGTGTCTCTGAGCTACGGTGCGGAAGGCACCTTTCTTGACACCACGTTTCTTCCCCAAGAAGAACCCGACACTTGAAGAGGGCAGATCGGAGAGCGAGCCTGCAAAGTCTTGGAAAAGGGTCGCGACGTAGGGTTGGGTCGACGCGGCGAGAACTCGAGTGAGGTTGTCATTCAGTGGATCCTTGTTCTTCTCCAACCAACCATCGGTACGGTACTCGACTCTCCCAGCGTAATGGGTGATGATGAAACCTTGCTCAAACTTGGGGAGACTATACTTTGTACGGCCGGGGTGCGGTTGTTCTCCGGGAGCTAGATCCCCACTCCACAAAGAATGCACTTTCTCCGTGAAAGTGAGATCCGTGGCCTTGGGCATGATGCACTCCTCATCCAAACAGCTGAGAATACCAATTATGTTGCCACCTCCTTCGATAAGGTCGATTGTCGGTTGCAAGTCAAGCTTGAAGTTCACGTAGTCCCACTCAATGCCCTCGCGAGAATATTCTTCCTGCTCAAGGACGAACATATGATGATTGAAAAATTGTTGGAGTTTCTCGTTAGTGAAGTTGATGAGGAGTTGCTCGTACGTATTGATCTCGAAGATCTCGAATCCCGCGATATCCAGTACACCAATGAATGTCGACTTGGGTGTTGGCCGATCGAGGGCACGGTTGATACGCTCAACCAGTGCACCGAATGATTTCTCATACAGCGTCTTTGAGAGAGCGGCGAGCTCATCCAAAGCTTGTTGACCGGTCCGCGCTTGTGTGACCCATTCCCTTCCGGCAAGTACCCTGGGACGCAAGACAGCTTTCGTGAACTCGGCCAACGGGATTCCCAAGAGGTGACAAACACGCTCCGCTTGAGAGGGGTCGGCCATAATGGCGTCGTCGGCGCGCGTGGAGGTGATCGCAATGTTACCGATGTGGAGAACTGCTGCTACGATCCGAAATAGTTCATACTGTTCAGCTTGAGAGAAGCCAACGACTTCGAAAGCATTCTTGGGGTCTGATCAACAAACCAAATTTTTTGCGTCCAAGCAAGATTGCTGACTTACAACAAGAGTATCCCAGTCATCTTGATCATTAACACCATCAATCTCCCTCCTACTCCGGTTCAAGAATTCATAGTTCTCAATGTTCCCAACTAGCAACAGTGAATCTGAAAAGGAGTAAACGATATGAAGGCGACACGAGGTGTTATCCTGCCTACCCCTCAGAGAGCCGCTGGTAGACATCAACTGGTAGAACACATGGAAATTCCGTTCCGCAGGACTCCGCACAACTACTCGACTCTTTTCCAGCAAGTACCAATCAATGTTTGCCCCAGAGATACTCCCATCAGGGGCGAAACTAATCCGGATGAATTTGCCGAAACGACTTGAATTATTGTTCCGTTGGGTTTGTGCATTCCCAAAGGCTTCGAGGATTGGATTGGCTTGAATGATTTGTCGCTCCAATAGACCAAGTCGGTCTTTAGCAGTCATGGTACTCCCGGTTCCGGACATTGATATACTCTTGTTTCTGCTTCTAGGCAACCCGATTGATGGTATCGTTGAGTACGAAGAAGACATGGACGATGTGTGCGTGTGTGATGAGTTGGGAGGGTGAGCATCAGTTGCTATAGCGGAAAGGTATTGAATAACTTTCTTCGTGCTTTCCGTCTTACCAGCTCCCGATTCGCCACTGTACGAATAAGCCATCAGTCAGGACGTTAAGGTTAATAGCTGAACTGAACAAACGTGATGAGGATACTCTGGTTCTCGCGTTCTTCTTGCATATTTATCCATGCACGTTCCGTAACTGCAAATATATGTGGTGGGTTTTCATCCCGTCGTTTGTTGCGGTATTGTTGGATGATGGTATCGGTATAGAGTGGTAAGTTCTGGTAAGGATTAATGGCGACTAAGAATAACCCAGAATATGTCTATGGTATATGTTAGTTCATGACTGGTAAGAAACACGCCACGGATGTCCAGGAACGACGCTGCACATCTCCAGGCATACACGACTGAAAAGTGGGAGCAGACTCACGTAGATTGCTCCAGATCCATACCTTAAACGGAGATTGTGAACAACACTGGCTTCATTCAGAAATGTAAGGTCTGCAATGTCATCCACGCGGTCGAACTTTGGAGGATTCATCTTGGATAAAGCATAGAGCGGAACTCGGCGTATCTAGGCGGAAGGTGAGATGAGTGGCAAATCAACCATGAGGACGTCTACCTCTCCGCCCGAGGACATGATGATTTCAGCGGTTTCCTGGTCCTCTTGATGGACCCAACCAGCTAGGTAGCCCTCCTTCTCGTCCGGTAACCACACCCATTTCTTCTCGTTGAATTCGGCTTGGAGGGCAGCGGCACGGGCTGCCTCCGCACTGTGAGAGTTCCGCAATCCATTCATGCTGATTCAGAGTTGATGGGTCGAGCGCTGACGCGAGCGCCGACAAGCTATTGGTAGATAATCGAAGGCCAAACTGGTATCGGGTTCAAGGGACTAGTAGTTCAACAAACCAACTTGTTACCAACTACGGCTTTCCTAATCTCTCCCGTTTTGGCAATGACCTTCAAAGTGCACCGTTCGCGCGACTCGCGCACTAGTAATATCCGTGACTCGGACCACGGTGCTACTAGTAGTAGTACTGTAGAACCACCGATATTTACTATCTAAACGCTTAGCCCCCAGACAGCTCAGTCCGTGTTACTCGAGTCCACCGGTAGTATTTCGGAAACGATATGGGTTGACGACCACATGAGAGCGAGGATGACGAGATGACACACTTTCTACGTGCCCGTGGGACCTTACTCGACTTCTACGTGTGCAATGTCTCACCGTCCGTTCTTCGTCTCTTCCGCGTCAAAAGGCCGGGCAGTGGATGAAGGTCTATACCACTAGCCCGCTGTTGGATTTGAGCAAGATAGCCAGCAGCTTTCTCATGCGTAGCCCCCGGAAGGGAGTGTGCAATATCAAAAGGGGGCTATTTTTGATATGCCTTAGGGAAGCCGTCCATGACGAGAGTCTCTGCGAATGCACGAATGCAACCACGAACAACATCCTGGCAGGCCCGCGAAAGGCGCTAAGTTCTCGGGTCTTCATGAAGAAGTAGTGGCGTGAGGACTGGCCAATTGCACTTGGAAAGCCCGTTTGGAATCGTTTCCACTTGGCATGCACGTCAAACAAACTATTGAGGTCTATCAGATTCGTGTCTGTGGGGTAAAAGAAGGACCACGCAAAGGCCCACCATACAGATTCGATGTCGTGCATGCAGTTCATGCGAAAAGGAGGGAGGGAAGAGCCTGTATCATCTTGATCGCGAACAGGTGGGTCAAAGATATACCGCCGAGCTTCTACTTCGACCGCCATGAAATGCACTGTTGCCTGCCGACGAGTTAGAAGTAAGAGATATGATCTTCGAAAGTCTTACCGTTAAAACATCATCATGAGTACTTTCACAATTTACCCTTTTCGCAAGTCAGTTAATTTGCCGATACCCCCACTATGATCGACAACCCATATCACGTTCCCGACGCTGAAATCCCGATGTAGTCAACCTGCTTTGTGACGACTAGTGGTTCCATGAGCAAGCGAACACAACATTAATAATGATAGTTTTTCTACCTTTTAGTCCTTTTAGTCCGCCAGACAAACAGCTTAGGATGTTCAAGTTGGCCAGAGAGGTGATATCCTGAGCAGTCTTCCTGACATCATGGAACACAGTGCGTGCGTGCACTCTGTGTGGGATAATTCCGTCGTCCTCTGGTCCAACAACACATGTGAGAAGGAAGGCAGACAATAGTCGACCGGCGTCGGGTACATTGCCCGTGCTGGGTAAATGCTTTTCTCGGAGAGGATAGGCTTGTAATATAATTGATTGCCACCCACGTCCAGGAGCCACCCTCTCCCGCCGTCGGATCCAACGTCCCACCTAGGTCATTGTCAAATTTGACATCCTCCCAGAGCCGGACTCGAACAAAGTGCTCCTCGGCTTCGGACACCTCTCCTGCTGAGTTTCTCCTAGAAAGAAAGCAAGATGTCTTCTAAAATTTTGCCCTCTGATTGACGGCCCGGGGTAGCGTCCCTCCATGAATCCTTGATGGCGACCTCCTTTCCTGTGGCATCCTTGGCTTTGTAAACCTATGTTCCACGCTCAACCACAGAGTCAGCACCATAGCTGGCAAGTTCCTCTATCGTGGTGAATCCTTCGCCCCCAACTGTAAACTTATATTGATATTTCTTCCCGTCACGAATTTGCTCTACAGTGGGATCCCATCCAAGCCCTTTCATAGAGGTATCCGTAGACACGGAACCAAGAGCACAAAAAAAAAGAGATTACATGATCGATGTCCTAGATGTGAATATCCGTTAGTATCTGAGCACACGGCATGGGATGTTGGCGTACTGTGAAGAAGTCGATAGCCTCTGAAACTGCCACGCACGAAAGTTAAGCCAGAGCCTCAGTTGGGTGCCTTCCATTGTGATGGCCTATGCCATAGGCAAAGCAACAACAGGGGTCCCTCGCGCATGATGTTATGGAGGCTCCAAATTATCCTCTGTTTGTCTTGATGTACACTGTGTAAGTTAAGCCGACGATGAGAATGTTTGTAACGACTTACATCTCGGATTCCCACTTCTACCTGGGCTTTCTTGAACTCGAACGGTACGGTGATATGAAACCAATGGTCCTCAGTCTCTTCATTCTTACGTATAAGGTACCCAACAGGACGGGACGTGTTGTTGCGTTCCGAGATGGGTGTGCCATTTGAATTGGGGTTCGCCTGGAAGGATAGTGCCAGAGATGACGTTACCAAAGGGGGTCAAATGTCTTGTCTTCATGCGCCCTCAACACAACAAGTGAGATGAACTTCTTCCATCGCAGACCGTTTGCGTCGCGGATGAGAACATCGCCATTGATTAATTTATCGTAGCGGCGCGCGCGTCAAACTCCCGATTCCAGGGAAAAGACATACTGTACAGCTGTTGGTCCATTTTGCCCAAAACATGGTCGCGTGATTATTGGTGTCGGCCTGCTAGAGGCACGTTACCAGCTGTATTTCAAGACATTGTACACATCATGCAACACTCGTCATATCTGCTTGGTTTGCAGTACCACCATAGGCATAACTTGTGTATGTGTCCCATATGTTTCAAATGTCACTATTTGCAATGTCCGGCATTGCATGTATATGACTCAGAGACCAATACTGAGTCAGTGCATGAAAAAGGCTGATGCCCAGCAGGATTCGAACCTACGCCCTCAAAGAGGAACAGATTTCTGGTCTGTTGTCATAACCACTTGGCTATCCTGCCATATTTGGCATGCTGCTGACACAAACAGCAGCTGCCAGAGCAGGATCTGGATGCACGAGCATCATGGCGGTGAGAAAACAGTTTCAAAGATGCATCAATGAGGTTCAGTAACTTCAGGCGTTACACATATCGGCCAAGGCAACATTTGTCGCATGGAGTTGTATGAAAAAGTTTGATGCCAGCAGGGCGTGAACCTGCACCATGATCAGAGAGGACCAGATCTAAGAGTCTCTTGTAACATATATATACTGCACGAAGTACGTATCATGCATTGAACACTCTTCCCCGAGTCGCCGCATAACCCCCACAGCTACCAAGAAGGCCCCACAGGTGACGGAAACGAGCGAGACGATGCGAACCGGCGGTGATGACAGCGAGGGCGAGGACGAATAGGCCATTGCGTCAATGTCGCGTGTGGAGGGGAGATGGGCGAGTTAGGTGAGGACGAGGCATGCGCAAGGCGCATCGTCGTCGGATGCAAGTGCATGAGCATGCGTGCGCACCGTGACACAGACATTGCTGTCCAAGTTACTCTCTGCGTACAGCCGCGTGTTTGTGCGCATGCGGATGTGGCAAAGCATTCGGAGAGGACTTGGCGCTAATACCTTCTGCTAGATTGTCGAACCGAACCTTCATATATCCTTTCCATTCAGCGAGAACAGCGAGGCGGCCCGACCTCAAATCTCCCGTCTGATTATCATGATTCGATCCACGAGTCGAATAAAGACAATCTGTTAGGTAGCGACCGCCGCAATTGTTCTACAAGGAATTCGAGATTGAATGTGCTGCGGTAAGTGGGCGCTCAAACCTCTGACAGTAAACAGTGATAAGTCGGCTACGTACCTCGGATCTCAGACCAACTTGAGAGAGTAAATGGCCGCAATTACGAATCCCTTTGAGGAACGAGAACTTGAAAGGCGAGTCTTGGAGTTCCTATGCAGTGATATGGTGATGGGAAAGAGCACCCTCATATAACGTTATGCGTTGTTGAATTTTATTTTTACTATAACTGTAACTTATTGTTCTCTGCAAGCAGAAGTTGCCGCGGAGGGAGCGTCTGCATCGTCCGAGGTCCGACCAGACATACTTTCACCCGCCGATATGTTGGATGCCATGCAAGACAGCGTCGCTCGTCCGATTAAATCATTGGCAAGTTGATCAGAACCTTGAATGGTGGCTGTAACGTGACTCTTCTAGATTTCCCATCCATCTCGGACACAATAACACACACCACAGCAATAATGAGCCAGTAGGCGACTGGCACAGGTGAGCGGTTTCACCTGTCCTAGTTAGTCTCTTTCATGATGCTGGTAAGTTACAGCACACGGAGTTTGTTCATCGATTGTGCGTGCTGGCCCAACAGTGGACTCGCAACCAAGTCCGAGTCCGGTCTCAGCCACCAGTTGTAAGTAAAACGGTATCTCGGCGCTTCTCGCTAGGGAATTTCTCGAGGCGGCGTCAAAAGAAGATAGTAACCCCGGAACAACTCGAACCAACATGATGGCAACAGCCTTGCCAGCGCGTGCACAACACGTTTTTATAGGGTGGACCCTCAATCAAAAACAAGATCAATTAGCTGGTTCGCGTCCATGATAAGAACCCTTTGACGTCGCGCGTCTTTTGAGTTCTCCCCCATCAGTTGGACCACTTCCTCATTCACGCAGCCCTTTATCCTTCCTTCCCTTTATCATGATCGACGGAGACCTTTTTCAGTGGATCGTCGTCCCCGACGATCGACAAGCTCTCCCTCCTGTTGACGACATAGTGTATGGTCTGAAAGATTTGTGAGTCATCAGTCCACATCAACCCAATCGTAGCCTCACATCAACTTCAGTTCCAGTCTTGGAACCCAGACTGATCTTCCCATCCGCCACGGATACGACGAACCAAGCAGTGGCTTGTTACTTGGTCCAGACTTATGCCACAATGTGTGTCGAGATGTCGAGATGTTGGATGCGATCACCCAATACGAAACTCTGCCGGATGCTGGGCAAAACGCGACTTCTGTTGTGAGTATGGTTACTCTCATGATTGACGTAGGTGTTGAGAAACTGCACTAGTCTCCACATATTTCCTCCCACGCGAGCTTGCTCCCTCCAGCGCTGTCTCCGGACTCGTCCCCAACTAGCGTCGCGTCGTCCCCATGGCTGAGGACCCCCGGAACGGATCCGTCGCTTGCTGACGTTGCCAACGTGGATACTCTGTGGGACAGCGCGGAGACAGAGGAATCATGTTCAACCATTCATTTTTTTGATCAGGCAGGGAACAGTCTCGAAGACATCCCGTTACAAGTCCAAGAGCTGATGCCCGAGGACATTGCCTGTTCACCTCAACTCATCTCCAACGCCTCCCTTGCACGGGTACTCGATGCCACCCTATGTGGAAGGTTGGGATCGGTGACACCAACGCCTCTCTTCGATACACCTACCTTTGTGGTGTCCCCACCTTGTGGGTCAGCATCCCCGACCGAGGCTGTGCCACTTGGGCCAGCCAATTGCACGTCGTTTCCTCCCTCCCCGCCACCGATACCGCAGTCTTTGTTCGCATTTTCGGCAGTGACGTATCGTCCCCGAGAAACACCACTCCCCGAATACTCTACATCTTCGTCGTTGTCTCCACTCAGCACTCTCAGCTGCCTTTCACAATCGCCGAGTGTGTCTCCCAATCATTCACCCCTCATCCGCCACTCTTCGCTATCACCACATTCGCCCCTACCACTTTCCAATAGCGATGAAAGAGTCGAAGTGACCGACGCTGCCCCATTCACGTTCACGAAGGTGGCTTCGCCGAAGTTGCGAGGGAAGCGCCGCGCGGGGACTCTCGATGACTACGCTCCTCCCTGGAAGATACCCAGACGCTCAAAAGCCAAGAATGTCGATGAGGAAGAATGGAACCCCGTGTCTGTCCGGGTCAAGCGTACAAGGGCTGTAGTGTCCTCAGAATCCACTAGGCAGACAGGTACATCGAGCAACTGTCCGCTGGATGAGAGCTTGAGTTGCGAGGCAGTACAAGGCTCAGAGGAGCATTCTGACGCCGCTCATACGAGTTGCGGAATTTGCGGACAGGGATTTACCCGCACGTCGGATTACATCCGTCACATTGAAAACTCCTCGAGTCATCCTGAAACTCGTAAAGTCTGGCCCTGCCCACACTGCGAGAGCACTCTGGGACGGAAAGATGCACTCGCGCGACACATCAGGACTATGCATCCTGGGCAACCTGTTGTTATCTCCGAAGGCATTCCTGGGAGTCAGTTGCGTGGGGGTCAAAAGGAGCCATTTGTGCAGCGGATAGGACAGAGGAAAATGCTTCCGAGGAGGCAACCGAAGAAGGACACGCGTCTGAGGTACCGTTGACAATGCATTCTATTCTATTCTGTAGCCTCCTGCATTTTCTCATCCCGTGAACTTTGTATACATAGCTCTGCCTTATCCTGTATCGTTTCTACCGTTTGTTCACCTTCTCGCATTGCTAGCACCGGATGCTGGTTGTATCTCTACCTCTCACTAGTAAGTTACACATAGAGCTACAACACTCGCGGTTCAACGTTCAGTTCGATGACATAAGCATTTAGGGATCACTGGTGCCAGTGTGGCGTTTCGGTGTGTTGCGAGTTCCTCCCACTCTCACATCATGGACGGCGCAGCTGCGCATTCGCTTTCATCAAATGATAGCACGCAAGAGAATGGCACGCACTTGTGGATACCAGAACCCGAGACTAGCGATTCTAGGAGTGATCCAGCACCCTCATCGTCTCGTGCCCCACAGCTGCTGAGGGAGCGGCTCTACGTGGGTAATCTCAGTCCGACCGTGGATGAGTGAGCCAAAAAACATCAATTATCAATCGAACCCACGCTCTGAATGTTTCAAGATATGCCTTGATTCAGGTCTTTACAAAGTTTGGGAAAATTGCAAAACTAGATTTTCTGTTTCACAAGTCCGGTCTCAATAAGGGGAAGCCGAGGGGGTATGCATTCGTCGAATTCATGAATGAAGCGGTAAGTGGTCGCGCGCCTTCGGTTATGCTACCACTCTTTTAACATGTGTATCTTTCGTTAACACAAACGTGCGTTGGACGACGGTACTGGCTACATGACCGAAGGTCTCATCACGGGTGACGTAGGCTGACTGGATTTGTTGGACATTTAGGATGCAGCAAGGGCGTTACAGACTATCAACGGGAAGCTCTTGCGTGGTCGCAAGTTAGTGGTGACGTTTGCACAACAAGCACCAAACTACGATTCGGGACCCGCATCGTATAGCGGCAGAAGCAAGCGGTCGGATGCCACACCTACTGCGTTGAGTTTAGCGAAAAGCGGTGGGTTTGCACGTCCCGAAGCGTGAGTACACGAATATAGCGTGTTTATATTTGGGTCGACTTATAGCACACTCTAGTAAGACATCGAGCAAAATTGCCATGATGGAGGCGAAACTCCGCCAGATGGCGAGTTCTTCCCCCTTTGCAGAGAGACCGGGACTACCAAGTAAACCGGCTGCACTACGGAGAGGTCCTCTGGGGGGTATGCAGTCTCGAAGAGCGTCGAGTCATGGAATGAGGTTTATCTCTGGTGAAAATCAGCGGACAGAGAACGAAGATGGACAGATTGCACACCGACGAACGACCGCACTGCCCTCGATACGCGATACGGAGTCGTCGGATATGAGGATTCCGCCTTCAAGTAAGCAGCGGAGTATACCTGGCGTAAAGATTGTGAAAGGAGGTTCCAATGGAGGGAAGTCTGGAGTCACGCCATCGACATGAAGGGTTAGGACAGGTCCGCAATCACCATACGTATAGCCGAACATGTCTCCTGATTTCATAGCTGAGTTTCGGGTACACTTAGGAGTGTTGTCACGGGTACCCTCAATTTGCTGTTGGGGTACCCTTTAATTTGCTGTGTTACCCAAAATAGCACTGTCGCTTTGCAAGTTGAGCGCGTTTTGCGCAACGTTGCAAGGTTAAATGTCTATAGGATAAGGGCCCATTGAATCAAGTTTCATTTCGCTATGAGAGGGGCATGAAGCTTTCGCGGGAATGAATCGGGTCGTCAAAGAATCAATCCCCCACGCGCGGAAGGATTCCACCAGTGGGATCACGGGCCGGGCCGTGGTATTCATTATCGGTTTATCAGATTAACAACACCGGGCGTAACCATTGTCGTCCCCTTAGAATCGCGTGGACCAGTCGTCGTAATCGCATTTGAATCTATTCCGCGGGAATTAATTGGTTCCTTGGAACATCGTTCGGACATACGGGATCGAGAGGAGCCTCTCGCGGGAACGGGCAGATTTCCTCCTCGCGATTTCTCATCTTTCGTGTGAGTTCTCAACAGTGCACACTGATGAACATTTGAACCATTTTCTCACCACCTGACCTGCTCGACAAATAGTTCTCAGCGGCACTTGAAAATGATTGTGCTCATTCTCTTATATAGCCCCCTTGCCACCCTCCTTTCTTCTCCCATCCTCACCTACATCCGAAATGCCTTCTACACAGGTTTTCAACAGTACAGATGGTGCTGTCTACACCACCTCTAACGGCGCCGCCGTCGCAGAGCCATACGCTGCTCAGCGCGCCGGCCCCTTCGGGCCCCTCCTTCTGCAGGGTCTGTGCCGAGACGCACTCTGCATATATGATCTATCTGACCGCGATATCTCCAGACTTCCACCACATCGATGCCCTTGCCCACTTTGATCGTGAGCGTATCCCAGAGCGTGTCGTACGTCCACTACGCAGATCGATCAGTCTTTGTTTGTTCCTTACCCTAATCACTCTAGGTTCACGCCAAAGGTACAGGTGCACATGGTTACTTTGAATTGACCCACGACCTCAGCGACATTACCTCTGCCAAGCTCTTCACCGAAGTCGGCAAGAAGCACCGTACCACCGCCCGATTCTCTACTGTCGGTGGTGAACGAGGTTCTGCTGATAGTGCCCGTGATCCCCGTGGCTTTTCCGTCAAGATCAGATCAGAGCAGGGCAACCTTGACTTGGTTTTCAACAACACCCCCGTCTTCTTCATCAGAGATCCCGCCAAATTCCCCCACTTCATCCACAGCCAGAAGCGTGATCCCCAGACTCACTTGAAGGATGCTGACATGTACTGGGTATGAGCCTTCGTCTCCTTCTCTTTTTTGTTTTTCTAATCAGACACTGTACAGGACTACCTTGTACAAAACCCAGAGTCTGCTCACCAGATCACCATCATGTTCTCCGATCGTGGTACCCCACGTGGTTTCCACAACATGCACGGCTACTCCGGCCACACCTACAAATTCGTCAAAGAAGATGGCAGCTGGGTGTACACTCAGATCCATATCAAAGCCGACGGTGGTTTTAAGGTTGGTATTACACCCCCGCTGATTGCGATTGCCCGATCTCATTTATTTCAGACCATAGACCTCGCCACCGCAACCAGACTCGCCGGGGAACAACCAGACTACGGTATCCAAGAGCTTTTCGAAACCATCGAAGCAGGAAAATATCCCACTTGGACGGTTTACATCGTACGTATTTATACCCAATGAGTAATCCTGATCGATAAAGTCGCGTTTTAGCAAACAATGACACCTGAGCAAGCAGAAAACTTCCGTTACAGTGTTTTGGATCTCACCAAGGTCTGGTCTCACAAGGACTATCCCTTGCGCCCCATCGGCAAGTTCGTGTTGAATGAAAATGTTCAAAACTACTTCGCCGAGGTTGAACAGGTCGGTTCGCTTTCATTTTTTGGAGGAAGAATTAGTCTAACCGAAGCCCACACCAGGCTGCTTTCTCTCCCAGCCACACTGTCCCCTACTTTGAGCCTTCTTGCGACCCTGTTTTGCAGTCTCGGCTCTTCTCCTACCCAGATACGCAGCGCTACAGACTTGGTGTCAACTACCAGCAGATCCCTGTTAACCAACCAATTGTTCCGATCGTTAACTTCCAGCGTGACGGTTATATGAACATCAGCAACCAGGGTGCTCGTCCCAACTACCAGAGCAGCATCCTCCCGTTGTCATACCTCAGGAACAGGGGTGCTTCCTACGATGTTCCTCGCAGTCTTGAACGCGAGGCTAGGCACGAGAGGTGGCTTGCTGGTGCTTACTTGGACCTAGCCGAAGTTACAGAACGTCAGTCATCCACATCCTCACCAAAGAAAGTTATGTAATTGAACTTGATCCTATAGTGGACTTTGAGCAGCCACGTGCGCTCTACACGGACGTCATGAACGACACCGATCGTGCCCACCTTGTTCACAACGTCGTTGAACATGTTCGCGGCGTGAAGAGCCCCGAGATCAAGGCGAAGATCCGTGAGTTTCGCTTGAGCATTGTGGCTTCTGTTCATCTGACTGTCTTCAACAGTCTCTTACTGGGCTTCCGTCCACCAAGAACTTTCCGACCGTATCGCAGCTGGGCTCGGTCTCCCAAGAGCTGCCCCCCTCCCAGGAATCAAGCCCGCCGCCGAGGCTCTTCGTTTCCGCGTTAAGCAAGCGTAAGAATAGTTTGTCACATGTAACATGTATCTTGCGGATCCAGCGAAATCGTGTGTACAGTATTGTACTACAGAGGATGAGAGACTACCAAGTTTACCTGCCCAAAGAGTCCAATGTACAATTCACCGCCATGATTGTGGAGACAACTCATCATCTCACTTCCAAATAATTTTCGACACATGGATTCCGACGGCGCCATAATCAGTGGCCTAACCCAACGAAATTATATGCATGCATACTACAGACAACTCTACAGATACAAGGAAGAACAAAAGATGACCGAGTTTGGCCGCTCAAGCATTTCTGATGCCTTTTGGAATTTTTCTTGTAGCTCCGAGTTTCCGATGACTTTTGCAGCCTGCGTCATTTGTCGCAAAAGTTCGCCCAGTCGTCTGAATACGCGGATGAGGTTGCCTTCAAACTGGTCCGTCAACTGCGAAAAATCCCGTGCGGGTGAATTTACGAAGCCGAATCATGGTCATCTCGGGGAACCACCCACCTTGCAAATGTCTGAAAAGGATGCCCCACGACACCACTGAACTACTGCGTCCATGAGCTCTACTTTGAACGATTGAACGTATTCGTCCTCGACGAGAGGGAGCTTTGACTCTTGAGATACCTTGGCGATACGCCGCGCCAGCTCTTGCATCACACGTAAAGGTACCGCGAGCTCCTCAGTGAGCCTTGTTTGTTGTTCGCTCTGTGTGCTAATATCAGCCAACAGATGTATCCGTAAAATATGGGTAACAGCTACCTTTTCTGTGAACACGAAACAGCTCAGTAAGCTGGCACATTGCTCCGGTAGCAGCGTGTTAAAAGCGCCGTTGAAGATCAGTTCGGTGAGCAACAGCTCGTCGCCAGTGCTGATTTCACATGCGACACGACCTTTCATTTCGGCGATGTCTGACGAATTTGTGAATCCCAGCCGTCGCAACACGCGTTTTCGGCACTTGAGCTCCTCGAGTTGCAGAACATCGTGCGTTGCAAAGATCCGTTTCTTCAATGCCCGGATGTTTGTTTGCGCCATCTGTTTCTGGGCATATAAAGTATACAAGTGTGGGAGGCGAGAGTCTCTGTGGAGAGGACTCGAGTACAACTTTTTTTCCATGACCTCGATTTTCTAATAAAAAAACGCTAGCGTCAGCGACAATGGATGGCACACACCAATTGTACCCTACTTTGACGAGGTTGAGGAATTTTTCGTCTTTGATCCCCATATTCTGGATTGGATCGAGCAGCGTTATCCCATCGGGGAATCTGCGCTGCACTTCCAACACACTCTTCCAGATGGTTTCTCGAGCTTGGTCTTGTCGTAGATCTTTTGGTAGGAATATTCGGATATGACTAATCGCCTCAACTGTCGACAACAAAACTGGGACGACAAGTGGACTGCCCTTGTGGTCTGGTGGGCAGGGCAGAACGCCACCCGGTGTTGGCGTAGTGATGTTCCTGTCTTTGGGAAGGGCAGCCCCTGTGTCACAGTTCAAAAGAACATCGAGAATATATTGTTCGTGTGGAGGGACCTCGTCGATCTGGAATTCCGACTTCGTCTAGGATATGCGACTTGGATAACGGATCGCGAAGTACTGGAATATAAACTGACCTTTGACTTGATGCGTTTTTGAAAGTTGATAACTACGCCCCAGCCAAAATCGGCGTCTTTGTGCTTGACTCGGACTAGCCGGCCAGACTGGAGGAAGGGTAGGCTGTACATTGGGTGCGTAGTGACCGCTCGGAAATCCTCCACCATCTGATCAAGTTGTTGGCGATAGTCATAGTATGCGGCCACGAGGTGCTCGTCTGGGATATGTATCGAGTCCCGCCGTCTTTCCTCCGCCCTCAATTCTGAATGGTTAACGTGAGCGAAATAAACGACAAACGACCAGCGTTTGTACGACGAACCTTTTTCCAACCCTGGAATCCCAGCACTACTCTGGAATTGGAAGAAACACCGTTCGAGCATGTACTCGGGACTAACTCCTTCCACCTTGAGAAGATTCAAGATCATATTATACCCTAGATGGAAGGCAGAATCGAGTCGATCAGCCTCTCCCTTGATCATCGTCTTTGCGGAGGCGGGTTCAAGCTTCTCGTCACACATCATAATGACGACACCGCGGTCATCTAAACCACGTCGACCCGCGCGACCCGACATCTGGATATATTCCCCGGAAGAGAGGTCCCGAAATTCACGCCCATCAAATTTGCGGGCCGCCGTGAACACGACAGTCTTTGCGGGCATATTTAGACCGATAGAGAACGTTTCGGTCGCGAAAAGCACTTTGATGAGGCCCTCCTGGAAGAGAATCTCGATGACTTCCTTAAGGATCGGTAGAAGACCGCCGTGATGGATGCCAATCCCACGCTTTAGAAGGGGAAGGAGGTTCGATATCTGAGGTAGATTGCGATCGTCTGGCGAAAGGTTTTCGATGGCATTTTGGAAAATATTCGCAACCAGTTCTTGTTCATCATTAGAGTTGAATTCGAATTTGGACAGAGTTAAAGCCAGGGCCTCGCATTCTCGCTTGCTAAATGCAAAGACAATGACAGGGTTGTAATTTTTGAGCACAATCATTTTGATGATCTTGGAGATGTCAGAAGACCCTATGGGACAATGAGGAAACTACAATGTTGATCGTGGCAAAGCATCAAATACCTTTCTTTTCACCACCCTTTTTGGTTTTCCCTTTACGTCCTTTACCGCCGTGGGGGTCCGCAGGATCTTCACCCATCTTTTCCTGTAGGGTTCCCATTGCTTTGCTGAAGGTATCCTCCTTAAACTCGCCCTTCTCGTTGACCACCAGGTAAATACCTTCACCACCAGCGGGGAAGAGGTAGTGCTGCAGGGGTGTAGGCCGGAAGTCGGTGTACACGACGTGACATGGCTGTTCGTGGGACTTGCAAATCCACTCTGCGAATTGCATAGCGTTGGGAATAGTGGCTGATAGAAACACGTATCGGACGGTGTGAGGGAGTAAGATGATAGTTTCCTCCCAGACTACACCACGTTCTTTATCTCGCATGTAGTGAATCTCGTCGAATATAACCCACGCTACTTCTCGCATGATTTCAGAGCCACGATACAACATGGAACGCAGAATCTGACACGCTGATGAAGAGTGTGCTCCGAAGTATAAGAGGGCACTAACCTCTGTCGTCATGACCAAGCAAGTCGCGGATGGGTTGATAGTAACGTCTCCCGTCATGAGACCCACGTCACCGAACTCGGCAAGCATCTCACGATACTTTTGATTACTGAGAGCCTGCACAAAGTCAAATGGTTTGTCTCTTAGCTTACACAAATGTAGTTTCAAACTCGCTCACTTTTATTGGACTAGTGTATATTACACGTTGCCGATTCTGGAGACATTGCGCTATGGCATACTCTGCCACCACTGTCTTACCGGCACTAGTATGCGCCGACACCAGGACACTCTCATTCCGCTGGATAGCATACACCGAAACCTGCTGGAACGGATCGAGCGTGAATTTGTATTCCCGAGCGGGCTTTGAGGGAGGAATATGTTTTGCGATAGGAACATAGTCGTAGCCGGGAGGGATAGCAACTTGATGCCGGACCTGAGCAGTATGAGAACGGACGGTAAAGTCTTGT
This sequence comes from Boletus eberwhitei, assembly GCA_038090915.1. Taxonomy (NCBI): domain Eukaryota; kingdom Fungi; phylum Basidiomycota; class Agaricomycetes; order Boletales; family Boletaceae; genus Boletus; species Boletus eberwhitei. Next base: position 45,937 of record JBBPNO010000024.1, read on the forward strand.
GGCTTCACAAACCTGATGTCGAAGTTCCAGTCTTGAACCCTCTTCGACAAGACCCGTCAATCCACCACTCGCAGCCATCTCACGCTTCGCCTCTGTCTGAAACTCATCTACCACGACAGGAACTGGACTTGCAGCACGAGAGCGTTTCACAGGTCTTTCGACGACTTCACGCGATGCTGGTGGCAGCCTACCCAGATCGGCATTACCTGGGCTCGACTTTCGCTTCTGACCCGATGTTAATACGGGAACAGAGGGAGGTATTGGTGTCTCGTCTATAAGCGCTTCATTGTCGCTTTCGTCCTCTGGTGGAGCATTATCGAGGAAAGAAAACAAGTCTGGCGCCATTGCGAACAATGAAGGAACTTGATCTTGTGTTTGGCAGTGGGATAATATGGTGCTGTGATTATGTAAAGGATAAACCGTTTATCCTTTACATAATCCGATGTTCCCAGGGCCACCACTAGTAATCTAATACAAAAGTATGGTCTTCTCTACTGTCTATGGACGGGATTTGATGTTTTATTTTTCAAAGATGGTGTCGTAGACTCGTAGCGCGGCGTGAGTGTTCCCCACGACGGTGTTCGTCGACGAGGCCGGCCGGTTTGGGCGATTAAATAAGTGTTTGGCTCCTGCCCGCTCAGCCAGCCGACGCTTACTCATCAACGTTCGGCGTCGATGCCAGGTATCCAAAGCAGGCTGGACATTATCTCAATGTACGTGAGTAGCCGGAGTGGTGTCGCAACACATTCTACTCATCGGTCTCGACGGTGACGGCAGCGGGGAGGAACACACTGACTCCCCGTCACTTCTCTCGCGGCTGGAGCACACTCCACTCTGAATCGGATCTCAATATCGCACTCATCGGCAAATAACACATCGACTATCACAGTGTGGGCAGTACATATTTGGTGACGACAAGACCAGCTGAAATCTTACGACAATGGAATAAAAGACTCCGAGTGACCCTGCGGACTACCGATTGTTCCGGCACAGTGACAAAGGTCAAATGAGACACACTCGGTCTTGTCTTGAGCTTAACTATTTGACTCCGAGTTCTTGTCCAGGTGAACACCGAACCAGCCTATAAGAGGTTTCGTGTTACATCGGCTCGCAATGTGAAAGCATTGAAAGCTTCCGATGTCGTTCTCTTCTCTCTCAGTTCTCGTTGCGCTCTGGGGTGCAGTGACGATCTACATTGTGCGCAATCGCCGGTTGCGAGCACGTTATCCTCTCCCCCCCGGTCCAAAACCTCTTCCTCTGATCGGAAATTTGCTCGATATTCCCTTGAAAGACGAGGCTGCGACCTACAACGCGTGGGCCAAGGAATATGGTTTGTTCCTACTTCGTCGACGCATGCAGCTTGATGCTGAAACATGCTTAAGGGGACTTGGTATATGCCAATGTCATAGGACACCGCCTGCTGTTCGTCAACTCCACGCAGATCGCAAACGATCTCTTCGAGAAGCGATTTATCAATTACTCTGATAGAAACAAGCTACCAATGATCAACGATTTGTGAGTTTCTTTCTGACAGAGCAAGAACAAGGTTAATTCATCATTAGAATGGGCTGGGACTGGAGTTTCGGCCACATGCCGTACGGTTCGTATTTCTTTGCAATCGCAGAGCGCACAGATCAGTGATGGGGCTTGTCTGAATGTACAGGAGAGCGGTGGAAAAAACATCGCAAGATGTTTGAGCGCCAATTCCGGCCTGCTGTGGCCCCGACTTACTGGCCCCTCCAGCGGGATGAAGCGCATACACTTCTCAGAAATATTTTAGACTCCCCAGAAAACCTCATTGAGCACCTTAGGCAGTGGGCAGGCTCCATTCACTTTCCGCTTCACAAAGCTAACTGCCGCACAGAAACTCAGCGGCGGTAATTATGAATGTGATCTACGGAATAGAGATTGCACCAAGGGGGGACCGGTATATTGATATTGCTGAGAAGGCTTTGGAGGGAATGGCGAAGGCGGCAGCTCCAGGAGCATTTCTTGTCGACGTCTTTCCTTGCTGTGAGTGGCTCTCCGGCGGGATGGTACCCAATTGACTATGATTCAATAGTGAAGTACGTTCCGGATTGGGTGCCCGGGGCAGGATTCCAAAAGAAGGCTGCAAATTGGAAGAGGTATGTGCTAGAAATGCGAGATGCTCCCTTCGCAGCTGTGCAGAAGGCATTGGTTAGTATATGTTTCCAATCCGGTGTAGGTTAAACTAACCCATTGAAAGGCTGCCGGAACCGCATCACCATGCTTTGTTACACACCTCATGAACGATTTGAGTACTAATACCGAGGACGCGAAGGAGCAAGTTGAGATAATCAGAGGGTGTGCTGGCCTTGCATATGCTGGTAAGACTTGATATTGATGTCAGAGTTCCGACGTACTCATTGTAGTCCGTAGCCGGCGCAGAAAGTGTAAGTAGATGGTTCCAGGCGCGAATTCAGTATGCTGATTTCCCGTAGACTGTTTCTTCATTGTCGTCGTTTTTCTTGGCCATGGTTCTTCATCCCGCCGTCCAAGCCAAGGCACAAGCGGAACTGGACTCTGTCATCGGGTCTGGACGCCTCCCTGACTACAACGATAGACCATCTATGCCATATATTAACGCCATCGTTAAAGAAGTGCTTCGGTGGAATCCCGTAGCTCCGCTTGGTGATTATTCGCCGCTGATGGTGATGATCAACGGGGTTGATGTGTTCTTCTTCAGGTCTTCCCCATATGGTCACCAAAGACGACATCTATGATGGATATTTCATACCCGCTGGAACGATGATTATCGGCAACACTTGGTCAGCTCTTGTTCCTTGGCAAGAAGGCCGAGATAACTGAGATCGGCTCGATACAGGACCATCTTGCACGATAAGCAAAACTATCCCCAGCCTATGGATTTCATACCCGACAGATTCCTGAACGCGGATGGAACTGAAAACGAGGAAGTTCTCGATCCTGCGACAGCGGCGTTCGGCTATGGACGACGGTAAATTTGAATATAGTCCTGCTTTCGTAGAGTTCTTGATGCCCTCGTGCGCAGCATCTGTCCAGGCCGTTTCATGGCAGACGCAACATTGTGGATTTCTGTTGCATGCATCCTCACCGTTTTCGACATTCGCCCTGGCAAAGATGAGCACGGTGAGACAGTTGAGGTCAAGGCAGACTTCGAGTCTGGAATGATCTGGTAGGTGCATTGTTCCGGTGCTAGAATCGTCACGGCTCAATGGAATTGATTCAGTCACCCCAAACCCTTTTCTTGTGCCATTTCTCCTCGCTCCGAAGTGGCGAAAGCAATCATCAAGGAAACGGCCATCCTCTCGTAACTACTCTCCTTTTTTTCCCGCTACGTTTCTGGTACGAGGTGTCGTACGCTAAAGATGTAGTGGTATGCGTAGCCTATCATTGTTTCTCGCACACGGTTATCTTTTTTATGAGACCTGTACCCAACCGTTCAATTTCGTCCAATACGGATTGTCGGTTGAGTAAAACAATATCTCTTTTGTCCTTTCCTTTCAACTTTTCCCCCTGTAACTTCGTGAATAACACGTGTATGCAAACATAGATGATCTCACCTCCGTGGTTGGCGTGCTTGAGAAGCCTCCCAGAGCTCTGAATGGACGAATTCCGGACACATGCAAGAGCCAAATTGCACCAATACAATGTCCACCGTAGATGTCGAAAAAAAACTTTAGGGTGTCCGAGTATGTTGACTTGTTGCACCAATTAGGTTGTGTAGAAATGGCCAGAAGAGCACCCTACGCACCTGCAAATCGTCGAATAACATGCGAGCTGGATCAAACCCAGGGCGTGACACTACGTCATCATCGGAGGCGTGGCCCGAATGACTTCTCGACCATACCAACTCATCTGTATCGATGTTATGATTGTACCTGGGTAACACAGTGGGGTCAAGTTCGATAATAATATCGTAGTCATCGGTTGCATGAGAGAATAGCCGCTGCAGGACGCGGTAAGCACACAGCTGAAACAGCTGAATGTGACTCCCACCTTCACGTTGTGTGGATCAACGTCACTTTCCTGTAGGATCTTATAAGCTTCCTTTGCTAGCGCACATAGACGGTGTGCAGCTACGACATCCGGACCACTCGAAGTCCACGTTTTGCCGCCTGGGTCCTCCGAAGATGAAATGGTCCATACACCTTCCTTGGAACTTACAGCCACGACGGAGGGTTCCGTCGGTGGACTGTTATCCTCATAAAGAGGGACGAATAAAGGATTCTGAGGTTTCCAGTCCTTTAAAAACTCGATTACCAGTGCAAACCCACGTTCCTTGCTCCTCGGTATGCCGACAGCCGTGTCGGATAATGTCACGCTTGTACCGACGAATGGGCGGGCACATATCATCTCCACTGCTTCCTCTGATACATGGGTCCCAAGAAGCCAATGGGATGCGAGCCAACGTTTGACTAAACGGACTGTTCCGGGGTATGCTATGTATCGATGGGAAAGAGTGGCAATGGCGCGGTGATGTCTGGGAGCATGGATAAAGCGACGTGTGTAGAGATCCAAGGCACGACGCGCCATGCGCGGGTCTTTGGAGGGATGAGGATGAGGCTCGACAGGCGTTTTAACAGATGATATGAGCCGTTCGAGCAGGACTACTTCTCGATCATGACATATTCGTGCAGAAAACGCCCAACCCTCGGGGGTGAGTATCTCGAGCGAGGCGTGATCCTGGATGTCTGATTCACTAGGCTGTTCGATATGCACAGCCGCGCGAAGACCGTGGTTAGCTGTCATTAGAGCAGATGCAATTGTTTCGAAGAACGCTAATTTAACCTTTTGGATGGCATGTAAGTCGTCCGGCCATTTCGAAGACTTCTCGAATTCGAGGACGATAGAAATATGTGGAAGGTACCGAAGCGGGGTGGGGAGTGCGAGAGAGGAAGACAGCGGAATGGGGAGGGGGGTAAAGGTGCTTGTGTATCGGAGATACTCGGATACGGGGCTAACATTCAAGAGGGCGAGGGGAAGCTTCTCATCCAGGGATTTAAAAATCTTGACTATACCATCGAAAGCAGTTAAAGCAGCCTTGAACCCTACGGCTGTGCCGGAATTCTGGTGAAGACTTGCCAGGCGATCTGGAAGGCGAAGCTTCGCATCAAAGGGCGTTGCGATAGTCTGGATATCCGCAATCGGAATTCCAAAGTGAAGATATAGGAGGTGGCAGACAATGGACGTTGGAATGTGCGCTCTCTCATCGGAAGTTTTCACCTCCCAGACAACACTCTCAACTATACGACCGTCTTTAAATCGACGTAACTCGGCTTTGCGGCCCCACAGCTGACGGAACTCCTTGGCAGCTTCAGTATCTTGTTCCTCAGCGGTGGGACCACGGTCGATAAGCCTAAATGCGTCTTCGGGGCTGTAGATGAGTCCTATATGGATAACAGATATCCGTGGGGGACTTGACATTTCGGAAATACTTCGTACATTTGATGATGGGTGGAAAATTGCGACAGCCCGTACGCGGTCCCCAAGACCTCGTCGGAGGATCCTCGACATTGCTGCAAGGAGAGCGCTGTCGGGGGTTCCATACTCAATAAACTCGAACGTTGATTGATATTTCGATACGCGCGAGAGATCAACACTGTATGGTGTCAAACGCCATGTTTACAACACGTAATGATTAACTTGCCGTATAACCGCATCGCAGCGTTTTGAGAGGTGTGTTTCGTCCTTGAGAAAGACACTTGCGAACACGTCATCTGTGCCAGTAGAATCGTTCAGTTGCTCGAGCATTTTCCGTGCATCGTATTGAAGCTTTATTGAGAGGGTCATTGGGTGTTGGCGGATATTTAGCGACCAACTATACCATGTGAAGAGACGTCAAAGGAACGTCGACCAGGTGATTTATGGTGGAGGTTGCGTCGACAAAGACAGCAGAATGGTTGAATGAATATGCTTCTGGTGAGAACTAGATGAATGGTCATGAGTCTTCTTGCGTCAAGGATCACGTTCTTACTCACCTTGTGTCCATTAGTAGACTTCACGAATGCAGGTGTGTTCTCAAATTCTTGTTTGGCTGACAGACCAGTATAAGGATAGGTATAGGATGGATGCAAGAACAAGGATCTTACCCAAAAAGTCTAAGGAAGCTCGGAAGAGTTGATACGAACTCAAACCTTTTCCAACAGATCTCCCTCTTCCGCCAGTCTTCCCTTTTCCAAGAACATAAAGAGGCTCCTCCCCATCAAGAAGGAAACCCAATACAGAGGCCCACCACGATCCCTTTCCTTCAAATCCGTGGATGGAGAGGGAACCTTCGCCATATCCTCTCTGGTTTGCCCACACCCGGAGCAATGTATAGGCATCCCTGAACGCCGGACTAGATTCCATGAGGGCATTGGTTGACAGCAAGAAAAGTTTTGGGAAAGTGGAGAGAAGGATGGCCGTGTTGTAGATAGGTGTGGATGATTTCGACATGGAAAATGGGGTATCCGAAGCTGGCTGAACACGAACATTGGAGTGAGAGGGTGAGAGACGGTGGAGAGGTATAGGGTGAGATGGAGGGAGTACAGGGATAATGCGAACTTCGGCATGCGTCTTCGAGAAGTCGTGCGAGGTCCCTGAACTTCCTTGTTATGCTATGAAGGATCGAGTCACAAAATTCTCACCTTTTCGTGGACGGAGTACGAGAACCGTCTGTCGTGGATCGCTTAGGGCTGCTGCGTAGAAAGCATCCACCTGGAAGGACGTGCGTATCGATCGTGCAACCACGGCGAGGTAATAAGAACGCTTGTGAAAGTATCGAGCATCTAAGTAATCTTTCTCTTGGAACAGAGACTGCGGGACAGATCAGGCAACTTATATGTGAGTAACTCCAGGAATGAGACGTACAGAGGGCATCTCCATGGACAGGTCCACTCCAAAATATTTGCTGTCCTTCTTCTTCACGCAGATTTTGTTTGCCCAGCTACCTACGACATGGACATCTGAGGGTGGTTCGAATGCTACCGTCCATTTCGTTTCTTGGATGGGATGTGGCAGCGCAAATGGTACTGCAACACTGTTTTTCGACAATGCACGAGCAGCGTCGAGAGGATTTTGCGGCTGGATAGATGGAAGTGATAAAAGATGTGATCGAAGAGTGAGGAGGAATTGGTCTAGAGATGCCCTCCGTGACTCCCTGGGCCTCACATTGGGGAGCAGGGCGTCAATCTAAGCTAGTATTAAGCAAACAGGTGCATATGAAGGTAATACATTGTACACACCTGGAGTTTGAATGAGCTCGACTGATACAAATCCGCTGCATCTTTCAACGCTCTGAGTTCCCCACCTGTTGGAAGCTTATGTTTCTGTGAACACGTCAGTCGAAGTCACAGGATGGTCTGCGAAACAAGGACCTTTGCGATGTCTTCATCTACTAGTTCCACCTCTTCTTCGTCTGATTCATCTTCGCGTTTGCGCTTCAAGTCGGATGCCATCTAAATCAAAAATTTTGAATGACCACCAAGTGAGGAGCAATAATGCTTTACACCCCTCTCCGGGGGGTCACACCTCTGCATCATTTATGCACTACGTAGGTACATACTGCCGTGAGGCATATATTGCGAGCTGGCTATTCATCAATAACAATAACCTCCCCAGAGGATGGCACACGTGAACTTGAATATCCTGGCGGGACTCTGAGTCTATTGCGTATCCGTTCTTCCTCTCCGAGATCAACGTCTATGATGTCTGATTCCCGTCGTCGTTTCCTCCCAGATTGACGCGGCGGCGCAGAGGCTGGGGTAGGCACTTCCTCACCCATATCGTCTATCATTATGGGCTCAGACTGTGGTTGTCGCCTGGTGTTTGAAGAGCCACTGGTACCGGCTGTGGTGCCTTCGCTCCTGCTGGACGAGGCTGTTTGCGTGGTCGACGCCTTTTCTTTGCCCTTCGTTCTCTTGCTCCTCGATCCGGGAACCGATGTCAAGGTCGGTGCTAATTGGGGTGGTGGTGGTGGTCGAGCGTACAATTCTGTCCAGCGTCTCGCAGTCCGGTCGTGCTGCGCTCGGTTGCGCATATACTCAGTAGCGATTGAGGGAACTAGTCACCAAATATATGACCCTCAGTCGTTATAGAGAGAATGTGGTCCTGCCAAGTCTTACCTAACGGGTCATCTGTGTGAAGAGAACAAGATGGAGATATGCCCGATGAACAGAGAAGAGCAGACGCACGTGGATTTGGATCAGTGAGGAGTGATGAAAGGGAAAGCATGACCTTGAAGAGTGACAACGCGGGGGACCAGTTCTGCTTGAGGATGTCAATACATATGCCTCCCTTATCAGAAACATTCATGTGGTATATCCTATCACAAAAGTTGGCGTCCATACGACGACGACTAATGGCAATTTTTGCTTACCTTGTAGCAAAGGTGACTTTGGGCGCTGAGAACCTGGGGACGGGGTGAACATTTGCACCCGTGATTGGCAATTTGAGACTCACGGATAATCGTGGGCAAGTTGAATATCCACATTAAATACACCTCCTTCGTATGGACTGCCTTGAGGACCTGGTATGGTGGCTTTCCAGCGGTAGAGACTGTCCTGGGTGGGTACGAGGGTGATGGCCCCGAGGTCTTCCTTCTGCGCGTCAGCTATCTCACGATGGATGCGCTTCATGGTCATCTGGAAGACGGTCAGACGTGACGCAGGAGAATGTCTGATACTTGCCGAAGAAGACGATGCGGGTGGCATGGCTGGTTGTGAGAACTGATCGAGTTGTTTCGTCGTACGTGCTGGTTCTTGTCTGAGTGAGTCACGTGCGACTTGAAAGTAGAGTCCCAGGCAGATTGGGGCTCGGAAGGGGTAGATTACTAAAGCATTTGTCATCACACATTACTAACTTAGCCATATTTCCCTCCTCAGTGCACAGCCATCCATGCACGTCACCTGACACGAAAAGGTCGTTTCGGTCGCGGCCGAGCGGAGTTTGAATCATCGGTCGATTGCGCTCGAAGCAGTGGATGGGAGTCACCATAAGTGGCTAAAAAGTTTATAAGTACGCCACGGGTAAAGTGTAGATTTGCTGATGCGAGATGGGTGATGAGGCGCGTCGACCCAGGAAGCCCACCAAGCATGCGCACGAAACGGGAAGCCACGGATCTCTTTCTTGCACATTTCTTGATAGGTGTATGTATGTACATTCATGAGAATCTCAGCAACTAATGTTTATACGTATATGTGCGAGACTCGGATGGAGTCGGGGGACTTTGGTGCCTCCAGGCGCCGCTACGATCGTATTCATGTTAAATCTCAGCTCTTTCGTTCTCTCCCACATACACATACTCAATACTACCACCACGACATAAACATAACCATGGTCACCCGAATATCTGCAGTTGCCTAATCGACAGTACAAAGACGCATATTTGATGTTTGGAGAATCCGACTCAGAGAGCCCGCGAGTACCCAGCCCATGGGACTCGCTCACCTCTACGCCTTCGCCTCCCAAGCATAATGGAGTTCAGGCAATTCCAAAACTCGTCCCAGAAGTAGAGGAGGTATGTATGTATTCTTGCGTCCTCACATGTCTCATAACTTATCTGTCGTCTCAGGGGAACGTCGAATACAAACTCCAGCTCCTAGGTCCGTCCCCGGCTCGTTTCGCCCGTCTCGTCACACAGCTCAAGTGGCGCCTTCTAGAAGGCGGTGGGCAGGCGTACTATGAGCTCGGCGTCGCTGATTCCGGTACCTTAGTTGGACTCCCTCGTCAACAGCTCGAGGAATCCTTGGAAACTCTCGAAATGATGGCCAGCGAAATAGGTGCATCTGTCATCGTAGTCAAGGAAGTAGAGGTGCCTCCAGAGCTTTCAAACCTCGCTGAATCTCAACTTGAGAGGTGGGATGGTAGGAGGAGTACCAGAAGGAAAGATTTGTTGAGGATGATGAAGCAAGACGCGTCCTCTATCACGTCTGCAACCGAGTTTGAGACTGAGCTCTCAAGCACTGATGTCACGGATGCAGATGAAAGTACCTGCTACTCCCCGACTACTCCCCCAGCTTCACCTGACAAACCCGTTCAGTTGAGACCATCCCCACTCCCCTTTCCCTTCGATCCAGCCCTCGCTCTGCTCACCATGGACGTCGGTGAGGACATCGCAGACTACGCTGATGACGAAGCTCCGGATGGTGACGTCCCGACCGACTTCGTCACTGATTTCTCTGTCAGTCTTGAAATCTCCTCCGTGTACAAACCTCGCCCAATGAAGAAGCGCGCAACCCACATTACGTCCCCTCCGTCGTCCCACTTCGAGTACGTGAAGAAGAAACTGAAGAGTAGTCATCCACTATCCAAATCCACTGATACCACCCGTCATGCTGGAGACTTGATGGCGCAGGACTCCTTCGAATCTCCCTCCCAGCCAAAGGGAGCGAAAGCACAGTTTCCCAGAGACAAACGAAACAAGCGACGAGAGTTGAAGCATAATTCCCTGCTAACTCATGTCCCCACCCACCGTTCCACCGAGTTACCGACCAACTTCGCTGATCACCATACCGCTCCTTCGTGTTCCACGGACAAACCTAACTCATCTGCCCTCGAGTCTCTTGATATCGTTGCTGTCGACTCCCCGACCGCTGACACGTCAGGAACAATCGCGATTGCGTCCAAAGAGCCACGGTTGATCGTGGAGGCGCTGGTTGTCTGGAAGCTGCCGTTGGATGAGGCCTTCTTAGATTTCGAAGGTTTCTCGCTGCAATGATCGGGGCATGATTTGCTGCAAAACCGCAGCTTGAAACCCCAACAATGATTCTTACCACCTTCCTGTTATATAATTGTTGTCTCTTTAGCTTCTGAATGATATTATCCTGCGTTCAAGGGACACAAGTGTCCCGGGTGCAAAACTATTCTGGTATACTCTTCAAACTCAACCGTACCAAGAATCATCCACGTTCTCGTGGCCCACTGGAGCGTCCCGGGTTTATCCAATGTTGAATTTAATAAGTGTATATGCATACCATGCCCTTCCAGGTACAACTTGAAGACGCACACTATACCTCGCAATCACCTTTTGTAACACGCATACACCCGAAATGAGGTGCGGATGCGGTAAGGATCTCTGTCAAAGTTTCTCTAGGCGATGGATTCCCAGACCTTCCCCGCTGTATCTTCCATCACACTCCTCCAAGCTGCCCCTCCGGAACCGTCGGCTTCTAGTTGCTGTCCGCTCGCTGTCAGTGCGTACGGCACGCCTCTATCCCCGCCAGTGCTAACGCCTTTCACAATTGGGAGCTCGCCAAGGATGGGGACCCCAAGTGTGGAAGCGATAGAACGGAAGGCATCAGGGGAACCGAAGAGCTGATGTAGGGTCGTGCAAGAGGGACAAATAAAGTACGCTTGATTCAGAATGGTTCCCGTTATCTGATTTGACATATGGTCCTGTTCGGCATATGGAGCATAGAACTGAGAAGGACATACGGGGACTGAGATTTTATGAAACATGGAGATCCCGCGTCGCACGTCTGCGAGAGCAATGTCTTGTGGAGTTGATATAATTACAGCACCTGTTTAATTGCAAGGTGTAAGTAGAAGCAAAGAACAGTGGATGATGAATATGATACACCATTCACAACAACCAGTTGTCCGAGTGTCAAGGGGACGTCGCCCGTCCCTGGTGGCATGTCGATGACCAAGACATCCAAACCATGTCCGGACTCTCGCCAGTCGACGTCAAAAAGCAGCTGTTGCACTGCTTTCTGAACCATTAAGCCTCTCCATACGATTGCGGTATCCTCTCTTGGTTTGTTCTCGGTCGACTTTGGAAGAAGGTATCCCATGGACATGGTCGGCAGTCCATGGTTCATGACAGGCAACATTGCGCCACCTTTTATTTAACCCGATGTAGTGTAAAGGGTGAGATGAGCAATGTAAATAGGGCTTACCAGATGTCAAGACAGGTGCATCCGAGTGTTGAAGACCCATCAACGTTGGTATGGATGGGCCGAATATGTCAAGATCGAGAATGCCAACACGAAGGCGACGTCCAAGGGACGGCGATTTCCGCATGGCAAGTGCGAAAGCGAGATTCACTGGAGAGAATGATTCATAAGCAGCCTAAAATTATAGAGAGGAAGTATCATATGGACCGGCGACCGTACTCTTCCCGACACCACCCTTGCCACTGGCAACTGCGAGGACCTTTGAGACGTGTGGTATGGGTCTCTTTTGGATCGGTCCACCTCGACGGGGCATCTGCGGAGCTGAATTGGAGCGGGGAGGCAAGCCCTACTGAGAGTGGGTCCAGCAAGCATGCAGTTGAAAAATTGGAAACGTACCAAAGGGTTCTCATGTAGGCTGGTGAAAACAGTCGAAAACGACCTCGGACGACAGAACTGGTGTGGAGCAAGCTTGAAGGTATGCATCCCGTTCGAGCTTGAGAGGCACTGGATTCATTCAGCTCATCGCCAAGGACCCCAAATACTCCGTTTGGCAACGCTACACCTGAGATACAGTAGTGTAAGTAGCATCTAAGCTTGATAACTCTTGCATCATCATGGTGAGGGATCATTGACATTGCATAGCAAGCATCATGGAATGGTTACTGAGCAGAGACAGGAACCACATCCTCTCGCAGATGCCCCACCGCCTCGATACGCTGTGGAATCCGATGATGAAGATGAGTATAACCCACTGCCAGTGGCATTGTCGCCGCCGCCTGGATCAGACCAGCCCCCCTTGAAGGTCAAAGTCGAGTTCAAATCCATCTACGATATACCTTCCAAGAGACCCCTTCTCTTTGCATCTGGCGAAGCGGGTGTGAGATGGGCGAAAATCGTTGACAACTTCGGCGAGCAGCAGGCTGGCATCTACGTCAATAATCTTCCAGTGCTGATCCATTCCTCACGTCTGCACGCGTGGTCAAACTGACGCCATGTAGGTAGGGTTACTGTTTCGTCCATCTTGGACGAGTGCTGTCATTGTCGTATCCGAAGCTCAGACGCGCACACGGCTACCGCTCTTCACAATGACTACATACACCAAGGCCATCATCGAGCGCTTGCAGCCAACTAGGTAGTCCTAGTTCTCAAATGTTTTGAGCTCTTGTTCATGATCACCCACCGTTATCAAGCGTGGCTATTTTGGATTCTTACCCAACTCAAGTATACATATCACCGCGAGTGATTTCGCAAGAGAGTGCACCCATTCGTTATCTTTCAATTGGGGAGAAACCAGTCTCTGTAAGTTGTAAAGGATACTCATACAACTGATTCACCTTTGACCTGACGAGTCTTCTGTTAGGATTCTGAACTAGAATTATTCGCTCCACCAAACCTCTTGCAATCAACTACTGCTTCTCTGCTGAACGAACTATTCCTACGTTCCATAAGCGGAGATCCAACTCGAGATGCCGCCGCTATCGTACTTTTACCTTCTCCGAAGGTACCTCCACCTCCACCAACGACGTTTGACGGCAAGGGAGCCGCTGGGGATTTTGCAGACACGAACTGGGACAGAGAAATGTTGGAGAAGGCTCATATGTGGCTCTTTGCAACAGTTGGAGAAGATGTCAAAGAGCCAAGTTTACGAGCTCGTGCCGAGTCAGGGGTAAGATCTCCTGTCTCTGCAAGGATAACTCGTACCACTCTTGGCGAGCTAGGTGAGGGGGGCATGTACATATAGGTTGTCACATCTGCAATACAACAAACCGGAGTGGACATCCGTCAAGTCCATCCGGATTCTGAACGGAAGATAGAAGTGAGGCTTTTTCGTCTGATGACGGGCTCAATCAATCGAGTGGTAACATGCTACTATAAGTATGATGAGAGCCTTTGAATTGCACAACTACAAACGACTGTCCACAGTACTGATCCTGAGCTGACAAGAGGCTGAAGGGAAATACGGGCTAAAACGTAGTCTCAACTATTTCAGGGATTTTAGGAATGCATCTCTACTGAACCTACTTAATAAGCTAGGGTCAATTGTCTATACGCACATTTATCAATCGCACTACGGTAAAATGGCGTCCATGTATGAAAACGGGCATCGTAAGTGTTGAATGGTACATGATGTATGAGGTTCCGTATAACTGACATCTAATACACATTAATCATCTTCCGACTCATAATCGTCGTCCGAAAGATGCTGGGGCTTGGTACTCCCATCCGTCAGCTCCATGACAAGTTGTTCACCACTCTTCAGCCCTGCCCCCACGAGTGATATGCTCGTAGTCCACTTGATTTCTCGTCTAGGATAGGGGAGTACAAGTTTGAAACCCCACCAAGACTCCGCGTCATCTGCCTGTGATTGAATATAATTCTCGAGCTTTTGTAGGTCGGGTCCTGACCCTTCCAAGATGTGTTCTGGGTCGGTCTCCGGTTGCAAGGTGAGAGGTAGCATCTGTGTATCCACGAATGCATACAGTTCCGTCAGCGTAGAACTGGGAGAGAACGTCCGGACAACACGGGTATTCGGTGGTAGCTTGAGGGCAAGACGAATGCCATTCGCGCCTCGATGCTCAGTCGGGACGATATACCTTCGCATCCAACGTCGATATTGCAATCTCAGAGCCCGGAGATTTGTCTGCTCCTCTTGCTCCAGTTGCATCCTCTGCTCCTCCTGGCAGCGAGCCTCCTTCTCCAAGCGCGAGCGCTCCGCTTCTTCTTGTTCCGCCCGAATTCGGGCTTGAATACGCTCGCGATCGCGTTCCGCTGATTCCTGAAAAGCCTTGTCCTGCTGCTCACGAATGATTCTATCTCTCTCCCGTTCTTGTAAATGCGTCTTGAGTTGCGTAAGGAACGGACTAACTCTAGGCAAAAGTTGATGTTCAAGATGGTGCACGAGTGTGTGAGCAGAGGTCGGTCCAGACTCTGGGACCGCAGGTCCATGGTGACGCGAAAGAACAGTCAGCACGGGCGTTGAGGTGGAAGAAGACAAGCTAGAGTGGTTCCGGCGGGGTTGAAGCGCTATAAAAGCGACAAATGGGTATGTTGTCGCCTGTAATTTCTGAGCAGCTGTGCGTGACGCATGTTAGGTTCAGTCAGAGGAGAGGAGAGGAGTACGGCTAACCATCCCAAGAGTCTTTGTCCCTGATATCTCCGCCCCATACGACAAAGTCATTCTCGCTGAGCATGCGGACGAATCCTGGGTGGGTGAGGGTTGATCTATCGGCAGGTAAGGTGTAGGTTCGTCAGTAGAGGAAAATCGCTGACCGTTTGAATTCTGCAACGTCATCATGTTCAGCAGAAACGAGGATTACACAAGCTATCCTCCCTTCTTTCTGGCAAGTGTCCAAGACCTCCTCGTACGCCCCATCAAAGAAATCAGGCAGAATCTTGCTCTCATCCGCGGGATTTGTGGGTGGATACGTATGCCGTCTCATTGTTGACTGTCTGCCACCAAGCCCCGTTGCTGCCACAGCGGTAGACTTGAAATTGAGAGCGCCGGTTTCCTCCTCGAGGGATGTGATCCAGCGGCGAGTTGCAGAGCGTGAATCAGGGTATGCTTGCCTTAATATTCGGTAGTTGGTGCTAAAGCTGAAGGGGGATGTCAACGACGGAACCCGGAGAATCCCAGAAACAAAACGCAGTATTCTGGAGACCAGGCCGATTGGCAGGTACAAAAGTGAGAATATAATCCAAGTTACAGAACGCTGTGACTTGTGAAGATGTAAGTTTAGTAGTATAGAAAGGTGTACGAATGATAAATACAAACCTCATAACCTCGCTGGCTAGAATTCTCTGGCTGTACCTGAGGCGTCTGTCGATCCCGTGATTGTCGGCCGACGTCCCGGACTTCATCCTGTTCGTTCACAAGTAAGTCGGTTGCACGCTGTGTTGGAATTAGCTTCTGCTGCACAGCCGGTTGGTGTAGTAGGACTATAATATTACCTGGACGTCCCAATCGAGGGTTTGAAGCACATTCATGAGGACATCCACGTCGTAGTTGTGATGACCCAAGATTCCTTGGAGGTGCTCGAGGGCCTCTTGTTGACTTGAGCTGAGTTGTTCCATCTGTCCTCACTTTAGGAAAGAGGGAGGTGGGAGGTGGGACACTGGTTCCTTGAACCGGCAACCATCATCACAGTCGGTTTTCCCACGCCTTAAAAGCACCTTCGTGGGAAGGTTGCTCACTCTGCGACACAAAGTACTACAGTATGTAGCACACCCAACTAAGGTCTTGTGTGGATGACAGAATTTAATGTCAAAATTCAACTTTGTAGTTAACATGACATGTTCATGTGATCTGGAAGAATCCTGGGATTTCAATGCTATGCACCTTTGAGTCACCCACTCACCACTCATCAACATCATGACAATGTCAGATTCAGACACATCTGCTTGATCTCTTCAATCTCAAGGTCCAGTAATGGTTGTGGTGGATACTACTCAATCCATCAGAGCTTGGAAGCAAGCAGCATCATGGACACTAGCAGAAAAGGCAGAATTTCTCACATATGTATCTTTTTGAGGAGTTTTCATCAACTGGTGATGGGGGTTTCAAAAAAACAATATGAGGGGGGCTCCTTGAACTTGAGCCACCACCATGGTGAGTTTTTTCCATGGTATACATGGCAAGGAAGGTTCATGAAAAATACATTGAACAGTGACCAACTCCCCCCTATGTTACACAACCTGTGTAACCATTGACACATGACCATGTAATCCTTCTTGATCTACAACCAGCACCTTCCCAGTTCCCCAATTGCATGGTCTGAAGGGCGTCGACTCTGATATGCCGAGAGAAGGCTTTGTCGCTACTCCACAGATGTAGCTCACTGTGCAGAAATCCGAAATGTGGGCCAATACTTCTTGGGCAAATGGCGAGTCAACCATGCTCTAGAGGGGGCAGGCCTGACTAAGAGTGATGGTACAAAGTACCGCACTTGCTATCACTGCAAATAGCAAGAGTAACGAGGAGATGGCTTCCAGATCTAGACAAGATCGAAGCAAGGTGGGACTTTAATAGAAGGTTGACTTTACACAGTAAATTAGTGTATATCAAGGTTGGGATTTACATGAAAGAAGCATCGCTATATATAGTGTGAGAGGGCTTCAGGGCAGGTTATCTATAAATACTAATTGGGATAGATGAGAGGCGATGTCAGATTGGATCTGGGGGAATTGGACTATGAGGCTATGTGCAAGAGAGCATAGCTGAGGAGGGGCTGTCTGTATGTAAAATATAGTAAGGTATGAAATAAAGAAAGATGAAGCATAGTCTAATTGCAGTGTTCACCGCCTTGCACAGCCTTGATGGTAGTGTTGATAGTCAGAGTTCAGAAGGCATCGCTTTCTGTGTTGGGGGTCAATGGAGCATCGAGAAAGTAGTTCCCTGCATTGTACAACAGATCGTCCCACAAAGAGGTGGAGGGGATGTTGGTGTGGAGGGAAAAATGAGTACTTCTTTGGTCAATCGTAATACCCCAAAGTTGAATCCACACAACAAAAACCACCCCTTTGAGCCTTAGAATCCCATGAAAACCAATCAATACTAAGAGACAGACTAGACTCAAAAATCCACCAACCCCAACATCAAAACACTGAGTGAGATATAAAACATCCTAAAAAGCCCAATACTGGCAAACCTATTAGAATCAGGCAAGCACATATGCAGCTGCATTGTCAAACATCACCACATCACCTGCATGTCAATCAGAAGCACGGAAAATGCTGAGGCTCTACATGGCCATGTGGTATATATTCTTGCTTGTTATGAGATCAATGTCCTCAACAAAGAACTCCACAAGGCTCAGGGCTATCTTGCAGGCTACACTTGTCCTGGCTCAAAGGTGGTAATGAGAGTGTGGGTCTAGTCCATCTAGCTGCAGCCTACAATGACCAATGGCCAAGGCAATAACTATAGCAGATAAACAAGTGGATTCAACTGGGGTACCAGTCATTAAAGTGTCTAGTTTTTATATGTTACAGGAGCGAGCACGGACCAAGCTGTGCGTGTGACTAATTACTATAGATGTGTATATATGAGAAGTGTTTGTGAGAGTATGAAGACGGAAATGAATGTGAGAATTGATGAAGTGTGGGAATGAACGGAGATTAATAACATGAGGTGTGTCACGTGATTTGGTTCTAGACTTTGTCATGTGTCTGATTATGTAAGTGTTCTCACGATCACATGTTGTGGTCATGTGATTTTATAAGTAAAAGAATGATGCATAAAAAGTTTGA
Source organism: Boletus eberwhitei (assembly GCA_038090915.1). Lineage (NCBI taxonomy): Eukaryota > Fungi > Basidiomycota > Agaricomycetes > Boletales > Boletaceae > Boletus > Boletus eberwhitei. The sequence continues at coordinate 64,059 of JBBPNO010000024.1, forward strand.
AAATGTTCATATTATAACACTATCCCCTCTTTATGACTCGAATTCCAGGTGAGTTGTTATTGGTTCAGTGGCAGTGTAGTTTTCGAAAGGAGAGAATAAGGATTGGAATGTGGAAGTTGTAAGTCCACGAAGTCTTCTAGGCGCAGATGGGTTCTTTTTATGGAATTCTGTGACTACTTCCGGAGCAGTATTGATGATGTCCACAGATTCCCAGGTATGATCTGTTTCATCATATCCGGCCCAGTGTACTAGGTATTTGAGTTTCCGATTCTTCATCTTGGAAGCTGCGACGTATTCAATCTCGAATTGTTCTTCGCCTTCCTGATCAATCTCTATTGCGTCTGGACGAACCACTGGTTGTCCTAGAAGTGTTTCTTTGTATGGTTTGACACAAGATATGTTAACTGTGGGGTGAATGCGAACAGTTTTCGGAAGGTTTAGAGTTACGGCGTTAGGAAGGACATGGGTAATACGATAGGGTCCAATTCTTTTTGGGTAAGTTTCTTTGCCGTGTAAGGGAGATTGAGTTTGTCGGTAGACAGCCAGACCTGCTGACTGACAGAATAGATAGGTGTGTCTGACTGCTTCTTTTCTGATGACTTAATCATCTTTTCTCTTGTCTGTTACGATTGGTGAAGGGGGGTACCAAATTTCCCTTAACTCTGACATTCCGACTCCGTCCCTATGGGACGACCTCTTCTTCGACGCGGGAGACTACTTCTCCGAAACCCTATTGACCCCCAACGCAGAAGGCAATGCCTTCTGAACCCCGACCATCAACACTGCCAACATGGCCACGCAAGGCAGTGGACACCGGATTCCGGCTGTGTTTCATTTCTCCTTCTATTTCATACTACTGTATTTCATATCGGACAGCATCCCCTTGGCAGTGCTCTCTCGCACACTGCCTCGTAGTTCCTATTATTCCCTGATTCCATCTGAGATCCGATCTCCCCTTCCTGTTTAGTATTTATGACTCGCCTGCCCTAAAGTCCCAAAGTACTATAAATAGGGACGCTTCTTTTCCTGTAAATCCTAACCTTGATATACACAATTCACCGTGTAAAGTCAATCACAGTCAAAGTTCCGCCTCGCTTCGATCGCACCTCGATCTGGAAGTCATCTCCTCGTTACTCTTGCTATTTGCAGTAATAGCAAGTGCGGTACTTTGTACCATCGCTCTTAGTAGGGCCTACCCTCTATAAGCATGGTCGGCTCGCCGTTTGTCCAAGTAGCGCCAGCCCACGTTTCGGGCTTCTGCACAGAGAGCTACACCTGTGGGGTAGCGACAAAGCCTTCCCTTGGCATATCGGAGTCGACGCCCTCCGGACCAAGATCTAATCGGGGAACTGGGAAGGTGGCCGGTTGTAGTTTAAACAGATTACACGGTCACGTGTCACGGGTTACGCAGGTCGCGTAACACAATACCAGTTAGATCACCAACTCCACTTGAGATCCCAGTTAATTGAAATCCTGTAATTAATCACTAGGGAGCATCTCCTGATGCCATCCAAGTGATATCACACTTGTCCATCCTATCAATTTCAGTCTACATTGAGTCTTTATAATAGACCATCAGATATCTCACATATTATTAGAGAGGGAATACAACTGGACATACAGCAGTGATACCAATAGGAGTGTAACATGGAGATTGGAGAATAGGTCAATTAGGCCCATTGATATATCAAGGCAAGATTTTTACTTCAAAAGAGAGATCAGGAATGAGGAAGGCCTGATAACATCATTTGTCATATTCCATCTTGGTGGTACAGAGATCTACACCCTCCTCTATATGTACCTGCTCTTACTATTTTTAGACTGAAGGCAGTACTAACCATACCTGCATGCTACCAATTGGATTACATATGCCACTGGCTGGCTTATCTCTAGAGTTCATAGAGTAGCTAGGTTTCACCCTCGTCCTATTCCTATTCCCAAAAGACCTCCTGCTCCTGCTTCTTTTTCACACTTTGAATCAGAAGAAGATTCAGAAATAGTAATCCAATAAATGTGGATCATATATGTCAACATCGGAAATTGACAACCAATCAAAAGAAGTGTTTCCAATCTTATGTTACCAATCTCACTAAACATAAATTGGGTAAATCCTATCACCCTGATTCCCCTTATCACTTGATCTTGAAATCTGCCTGTCATCTCAAATAACAAAACACTTGTACCGTACTGTTTATAAATCTTTATGGTCCAGTTCCTCATCACATTCTTGTATATTTACAGCATCTCACTCACCATTCTTGGTAAGTATACCCTCTACTTGAGCATCTTCACCAAGTAATGATGCAGAGGACCATAGTTTGCATCCTGGGCCATGGTGGTCGCAGTCATTTGAAGATCACCTGGCCTTTTTTTTTTTGAACATCAGCCTAACCTGCAGTACTGACATACCTTGCAAGCTCCATGGAACTGGAGCTATGCAATAAATTTTTGGTACAACCAGATAATGTAAGTACCAGCCACCTGTCTCTTTGGCATTGGCTGTGAGAGCCTGGCTTATCTTGAACCTTTAATAGCTGCTGATCACCAGCATTTGATGAAAGTTGGTGACAACAAGGCTGCAGTCAAAAGCCTGAACCCTGCAGTGAAATTCATATGGCAGGCGACCAGTTGTGGCTTTCCACTGAATGTGATGATGCTTATGCAGACCCAATCTGACCCTGACCAGGGTGCTCCCTTATGGAGATTACAAGAACAAGATGATGTTTGCCACATTGCCTAGCATCCTCGACACATTTGTTGGATATGAAATGAAGAGTGTCATCACAAGGGAAAATGCCAAGGCCTGTGAGGCAGTGAGGCCATGGCATGAGCAGCAGTTCCAGCAAATCACATCCACATGGGGGTGGCAAGGACTCATCCTCCTTACAGGTGGCCACATTGTGGGGGGTCAGGAGCAAAGGGGCAAATTGATTAAAATGGTTGAACAGCAAGTGGCATAAACCAGCCATGCTATAGCTCATAACTGACATTTGAGAAAAGGGACAGTTTTGACTTTGTGATTGAGTTTGCAGCACCAACAGTGCTTCCCCACCATGCTTGCACATTTATTACAAATATAATGAGAGCCATGGCAGTCGACAATGCCATGAAGGCCATGAATGCTGACCCTCCAAGCATCTGGACAGCATTCACCAAGGCAATCCTCTCCTCCCCAGCCATCCTGGACTCCACTCCCATTATTATCTTCTTCAATGAATGTGGCAACTCAAGGCTGTTGCGGTTGACCAAGGGGGGACCACTTTTTCTCTACAAACCAACATCCCCTCCACCTTCCTATGGGATGACCTGTTCTATGACATGGGAGAATACTTCCACAACATCCCACAGACTTCCAATGAAAAAAGCTATGCCTTCTTAACTCCACTCATCAATATTGCCACCAAGGCTGCATATGGCAATGGACACTGCCTTTTAAAGCCATATTTCATCTTCTTATATTTCATATCTCCAATGTTTCACATATGGACAGCATCTCCTTGGCTGTGCTCTCTTGCACATAGCCTCATAGTCCATCTCTCCCAATCCAATCTGACATGTATTTCCCTTTCCTATTTAGTATTTATATTTAAAACCTGCCCTGAAATCTTCTCGAGCTATATATACATTGAAGCTTCTTCCTGTAAACTTTAATCTTGATATACACTACTCACTATGTAAATCAATTCATATCAAAGTTCTGCTTGCTTTGATCTAGTACCAATCCAGAAGCCATTTCGCCATTGCTCTTGCTATTTGCAATAATAGCAAGTGCTGTACTCTATACACTTGCACTTAGTAGGACTCACCCCCCTTTAAGGTACAGTTGACTCACAGTTCATCCAAAAAGTATCAGCCCATATTTTGGGCTTCTGCACAGTGAGCTACATCTGCAGAGTAGTGACAAAGCCTTCCTTCAGCATATCTGAGTCGACGCCCTCAATACCATACAATTGGGGAACTAGAAAGGTGCCAGCTATAGATCAATAAGGATTACATGGTCACATGTCAACAGTTACAAAAAGGCATGACAAAATATCAAGGTTACTGGTCCCTTAATGCTACTGAGCCTAAGATAACCCTTGGGTCTACAGGTGTAGACACTCCCTCACTACCATTCGAAGAATTAACCTTTCCACCCTCTTAGGACAAGACCCACAGTCATCATCATCAGAAGAATCCATACCAACACATGCTTCCGATTCCTCAAACACATCTTTCTTCAGAAGAATCAGATCATCTGGAAATCAACAAGACTATTACAATCTAGATCCTTGAGACTGTTCATCCTCCCTTCCATCTCAAACTCCAGGTTTACCTGGTGGTCTCCACTCTCAAACCATGACCCCATTGGAAGATCTCATCCCTTTGCCAAGCTTAGGACTGGAGCCTATCAACATAGACCTGCCCGAAGATCTAGATCTATTCACAGATCCTCCAAAGTGATGACAAAGACAAAATGATTGAATACAAAGCTGCACTACCAGAAGAATGGACAGGAGAAAATGAGAATGCCAAGAAATGGCTCTTGGCAATGGAGGAATACTTCACCCTCCACAATAACATGCTGGTAAAAGTCAGAAAATGTTAAGAGGGAAAGAAAAGGGTTTTCAGAAGCTTGGCTCACCAAGCTAGTGGATGACACAGTGCCCAACTTAGAAAAAACCTATGACAAGATAAAACAAGCCTTTGCTGTCTCCTTCTGCCCATATAACTGTTATGACAATGATCGTCCTCAACGACAAAGTCCACAAGGCTCGTGCTATCTCGCAGGCTACACTGGTCCTGGCTCAAAGATGATAATGAGGATGAGGGTCTCGTCTATTTAGCAGCAGCCTACAATGACCAAAGGCCAAGGCAATGACTATAGCTGAGAAACAAGTGAATTCGACTGGGGTACCAGTCGTCAAAGTGTCTAGCTTTTATATGTTACAGGGATGTGCACAGACCAAGCTGTGTGTGTGACTAATTACTATAAGTGTATATATGTAGAAAGTGTTCATGAGAGTGAGAAGGCGGAAATGAATGTGGGAATTGATGAAGTGTGAGAATGAATGGAGATTAATAACATGAGGTAGGTCACGTGATTAGGTTCTAGACTTTGTCATGTGACTGATTACGTAATAGTTCTCATGATCATGTGTTGTGGTTATGTGATTTTATAAGTGAAAGAATGAAGCGTAAAAAGTTTGAAAATATTCATATTATAACAATAACAATGCCAACAATGCTCATGTAAAATTCACCGACTTTGAACAAAGAAACCTAGGAGAAAGCTTCGACAAATTTGTATCCCAATTCTCCCTACTGGCTGTCAGATCAGAAGTGCAAGATGAAAAAGCCCTCCTGGAATGGTTCTTACAAGAAGTCGACAACAAGATTGCCAAGCAACTTGCTTAATTAGATGTGCTCACCAAACCAAACATAACAATGGAAGATGTCTACACCAAAGCTGCCACCATCAATACTGGCTATACTAGGATCAAAGCAATGAAGCAAGGACCAAAAGCCATATATAGAGAAGAAGGAAGGCACAAAGATTGGAACACAATGGACATAGATCAAATCACGCTCTTTTCCACTGAACAAGCCAAGAGGATGAGGGAGCAAAGATGTTTTATTTGCAATGAAAGAGGATGTTCAACAAGAAAACATCCCAGATATAAATCCACAGGAAGACCAGCAGCACAAACTAGGGTCATCACCACATCCCCCATCTCTTAACAACAGAACTTGCTGGACTGATATCTTGCTGAGGTGTCCAAGAGTAGTAGCTAAGACACTGTTCTGAAAATGCTCAAGGCGGCCTTTGACATGGGGCTTGATGAGCAGGGACTCCCACTGGAGGAGATACATGAAGATGCCACAGAAGAAAAAGAGGAGTCTGTGAACATCCTCTCATTAGACCAGAATCTCACAGCATCCATAATCTATTTAGACCCCCAAAGACATATTTTTAAAGGAAGGGGTGGACCAATGTCACTCCCCTCCTTTACAATAGCCCTTGTATTTATTTCCAGATTGAAGAGTAATTCTATTTGCATTTCTCTCTTGATCTGAAAGCAGGATGCCAATATCATTGGAACAAATGCTCTCATTGACAGTGGGGCAACCAGATGCTTTATTTCAAGAAAAGCAGTACAAGATATGGGGCTACCAGTGTATAGATTGATCAACCAATACAAGCATGAAGCATGGATGGTACTCAGAACCAATCTGGGACCATCAAACAGAAAATCAACATTGTATTGGACTATGAAGGAGTGCGAGAGTGGTGGGACCTCTTCATCCTCAACTGCAGCAAGGATAAAGTCATTTTGGAACTTCTGTGGCTTAGGGTGATCAACCCTGACATAGATTGGAAGGATGGGCAGGTAATAATCAAGCTGTTTGAAACAATGATACCTACTAAGGTATCTGAATCATAACAAAGCAGAGTATGTGAAAGACAAACTCTATGAAAGCTTCCACCACTGGATGCCTGAACAATGGGCAAAGTTCTTTAATACGAATGGAAACGTGCTAGAATTCATTATAAGAAGGGCAACTCTATCAATGGCAATTGCCCAACAGGCACAGAAGAAAATAGTGGCCTTGCCTCCAGCCTTTAAAGAATATGAGGATGTCTTCGTCAAGAAGACCACCACGAAATTACCACCATCTAGGCTATACAGCCATGCCATCAATTTGAAGGACATGTTCTCGCCAAAATAAGCCAGAGTCTATCCACTGAATCCTGAATAACAAAAAGCTTATCAAGAATTCATTGATGAACACCTCAAAACTTGGAAGATATCCCCATCAAAATCCCCCCAAGTGGCCCCCTTCTTTCTTGTCCAGAAGAAGGATGGGAAATTGAGATCCTGTCAAGACTATTGGTATCTAAATAAGCACATGATCAAGAACATATACCCTCTTCCTCTTATCTCTGACCTCATTGACAAATTGAAGGAATTATCCATTTTCACAAAATTTGATGTTAGGTGGGGGGTATAACAATGTGCTCATCAAGCCAGAAAATCGATGGAAAGCAGCATTTCTCACCCCATTTGGGCTCTACAAGCTAAATGTAATGTTTTTCAGAATGTGTAACTTGCTGGCAATCTTTCAAGTGTTTATGGATAATCTCTTTGAAGATTACATCACTGAAAGGTGGTTGGTAATCTATGTGGATGACCTGTTGATCCACTCCTTGGATCAAGCAATCCATGATGACAGGACAAGGAAGATCCTAGAATGCTTCCGCAAGCATGAAATATACCTCAAATTTGAGAAATGCACTTTCTCAGCCAAGGAGGTCAAATATTTGGGAATAATCATCAGAAAAAACAGGGTCCAGATGGACCCAGTCAAATCCAAGGCTATTCAAGAATGGCACCACCCAGGCAACATGAAGGATGTATGATCCTTTCTAGGCTTCTGCAACTTCTATAGGAAATTCATCCCCTCCTTCACAGACATTGCATGATCCCTGCTTGATCTAACCAAGCAGAAAACAGTGTGGCACTGGGACAAACCACAGGAAAAAGCATTCCAAAGCCTACAAAATGCCTTCATACAAAAACCAGTTCTAGCCTTTTCTGACACCAACAAACCATTCACCCTCATGACTGACACATTCTTAACCTCCTCAGCAGTGGTACTCATGCAAAACAATAACAATGGAGATATGCAACCATGTGGCTATCTCTCATAGACTTTCTCTCCAGCTAATAGAAACTACGACATATATGGCAGAGAACTACTGGCTGTCATATGAGGGTTGGAAGAATGGTAACAATATCTTCTTGGTTTGCCCCATCCTGTAACCATACTGACAGATCACAAAAACCTCACCTACTTTAAGGAACCTTGAAAGCTATCATGATAACAGGCCAGATGGCTCCTGTTCCTATAGGATTTCGATGTAACATACCAAGCACTACCAGGAAGCAAGATAGTGCCTGCTGATGCTCTGTCTCATCAAGACAAGGTCAATACTTCCAAGGACAATGAAGACATACAAATCCTACCAACTGAGGCCTTTGACCATCAAGCATGACATATCAACTTGGTATTGGCAAAGAAAATTGGAGAATCCTCTGCAGAGGATCCCCTTGTCCTCTTTGCTCTTCAAAATATGGAAAAGGAACAACCACTCTTTGCCTGCTCAAATGCAGCCAACTGGATCTTTGATGATGGACTTTTTTATTTAAAGGACAACTATACATCCCCAGACCCACTTGACAAGCTCTCATACTTGCTGCCCACAATTCCACTGAAGAAAAACATAATAGCCACCTATACACCATTGTCCTCCTCTCCAAAAATTACTGGTGACTGGGCTTATCCACTTTTGTCTGCAAATTTGTCACCAGCTGTGCCACATGCCAAGCCAACAAAGTCCAAACTCATCCAATAGTCCCACCTATCACACCTCTTGCCTTCCATAGTATATGCCTGTTTCAACATTTCTCAGTGGACCTCATCACTAACCTCCCCCCTATTGGGGGTTTGGATTCAATCATGATTATGGTTGACCACGGGCTCAGTAAGGGGATGATTCTTGCCCCTTGCACAAAAACGGTAAACATGGCTGGAATAGCCTGTCTTTTCTTTGATCATGTTTTCAAATGATTTGGATTACATGACAAACTGGTCTCTGATTGAGGTCCACGGTTCACATCTGCATTCACTTGAGAACTCGCTAGGCTCCTTCAATATAATGTAGCATTATCAACCACCTATCATCCTCGGACTGATGGAGAAACAGAACACTACAATCAAAAACCGGAAACCTACCTAAAGATTTTCTGTGATGGACAATCCAACCAATGGCTAAACCTACTACCGATGGCCAAATTCACACATAACTTGGCAATGCACTCCATCACAGGAAAATCCCCATTCAGCCTCATGTTGGGATACAAACCACAGTCCTTTTGCTGGTACGACTTTTTATAGCTCTTAAAGGGGCACTGATATCTGTTATTCTTTACCATGACCATGTATTCCTTCCCATCTGTGATAAATGGAGGGTAGATGAAGTGTCTGTTCAAGTGATGGTAGTGAAGAGCATCGGCATTAGTGAGCATTTCATGGCAAAAGTCGCATTTGAACAGCATTGTGAGATATGTAGCTCTACTCATTATGAGAATAGAACTAATAGGTATGTTGTGTTTTTATGGGAGGTTCTTGAACCTGATCTCACCTCACCTTTATATATATATATATATGCCCTACCCTATCCAAATTGATTTCAAGTCCCCCACATATACAGTGCTTACTGTAACCTAGGTTTTTAAAATTCTGAGGGACAAGAAGCATGTAGCATAGAACTCTTGCCTAATGGGTGTAATGTACACTGCCAAGTTTTGGTAATAAATCTAGCCTCCTGAACAGCCATTAAATATTGCATGATATTTGCTACCACTTCACAGACAGACAACACGGACAATAACTGATAAATTTAAATTTATGCAGGATGGCAGAGGGAGTTGCCAACAACCCTGGACAGCATGTCAAGTTCAAATGCCTATCTACATGCATAAGCAACCCATGCGGATGCATTGCCGGAGAAGACTGGTACTATAACAAGCATCACAAAAGTTAATAAGAATGTAGACGTAGTAGATGGGCTGAACAAGCCATTTGAGCACACAGCTCAAGCAGGAGCAAGGCAGTTAGTAGCTTATAACCAATGATGCTGGAGTAGACAGCAACTGTGGCAAGCCAAGCTGGGAAGGTAGGGTTAAGAGGGGCAGTGAGAAGTACCAGCCAGACAAACTTGACCAATCCACTGGACAAGGCTGATGTCATCCAGGGACCAAGACGAGAAGCTGAAGCATGGCATGAGCATGCCGAGCACATTATCCCACCTCCAGATCTGAGAGAAGCAGGCCAACCAGTCCAACTCAGGGCCACAACTGGAAACTAAAGCTGTGTTTTCATGCAAGGGACACATTCTACATCCCCTCACTTGTGGGTTAATTTCTGCAACATGAGGGCACTACTGTTGGTATGTTGTTCATGGTATGTCATCTGTAAGTAATTTCAAGTGTTTTCAGGCATTCATACACCATTCGTACAGGTCCATATACACTGTTGAAAGTATTCTTATGTAGGACATTGGTGTAGTGTTTGGAAAAGTGTTCATGAAATGTTTCTGTTTATGTTGTTTACAAGATATCTATGCAATGCTCATGGACAGTTCACAGATTGAGGCCTATATGTCATGAATATGCTCTACGTAGCTCATGGAATGGCATCAACACATCCAGTGATGCCTCATAGGGTGCTTCTGGCACCACAACCTCACCAGATGACATCATTCGCAAAGTAAGAACCCCAGTGCTTGGTGTCTGCTAACTCCTCCAAGCATCCACCTATTTATCTGTCTGAAGCAGTTTGGATGCTATGGGGCTGCAAACGCCTGAGAATCATTTGTTGTATGTGTATGATATAGGCACTAACTATGTATCTGCCAGCACATTGTTGCCAATGGGATATAGATGACATTGTCGCCCTTCAGGCCTGGTGTTATAGACCATATTATTTTTCCCTTTATTTCTACTATTTTTCCCTATTTTATACACTGACTTTCACATTTAGCCCCTATCTATTACCCCTATAATCCAAACCTGCCAAATGCTCAAGTTCATACAGAGATCTAGACCCAGTAACCTCATGCCATCCTCAAGCCATTCACCTTGACTCATCCAAGATCTAGATCACCTCATGTTTGCCTGCAGGATCATACATGTTAGTCTAGACAAACACATGTTCACCTCATGCCCCTATCTGTGACTTGGTCACCTCATGTACTCCTTATGTTAGGCTTCCCTTCCATTCTATGGCTGTACTAATACATGTGTTTCCCTCATATTAGCCTCACTGATCATGCATATAGCATAGCATATCATTAGATCTACTGTACACAAGTGTAAATCCCTAGATAGTATATAAAGGCCCAAGTCGCTGCCAGAAGATCTCAGTTTTGTCCTCTTGGTCTTTCCCATCCTTTACCGGTTGACCCTAAGAGCTACTTGATTCATCCTATTGTCACTACTTGATTGAACTAGTGCCTTCCGGTAAGGCCTGGTCATTTCATTAGGACAAGACTTCTAACTGGCCCTTGTTACGCGACATGCGTAACCTGTGACACGTGACCGTGTAATCCTTATTGATCTACAACCGATCACCTTCCCTGTTCCCTGATTAGATCTTGGTCTGGAGGGCTCCGCTCCAATATGCCATGGGAAGGCTTTGTCGCTACTCCGTAGAGATAGCTCACTGTGCAGAAGCCCGAACATGGGCTGGTGCTACTTGGATGAATGGCGAGCCGACCGTGCTTATAGAGGGCGAGCCCTGCTAAGAGCGATGGTACAAAGTACCATGCTTACTATTACTGCAAATAGCAAGACAAGCGAGGAGATGGCTTCCAGATCTGAGCGAGATCGAAGCGAGGTGGAACTTTGATTAAGATTGACTTTACACGGTGAATTGTGTATATCAAGGTTAAGGATTTACATGAATAGAAGCACCTCTATATATAGTACTCTGGTCTTTAGGGCAGGTCGGTTATAAATACGAAATAGGGCGGATCTCAGATGGAATCAGGGTTATTTGGAACTACGAGGCAGTGTGCAAGAGAGCACTGCCGAGAAGATACTGTCCGATGTGAAATACTATAATACGAAATGGAAAGAAATGAAGTACAGCCGGAATCCAGTGTCCACCGCCGTTACGCAGCCTTGTTGGCGGTGTTGATGGTCGGAGTCTAGAAGGTATCGCCTTCGGTGTTGGGGGTCGACAGGGCGTCAGGGAACTAATCCCCCATGTCGAAGAGGAGGTCATCCCATAGGGATGGGGTCGGGATGTCAGTGTTTAAGGAAATTTGATACCCTCCTGAGTCAATTGTAACAGCCCTTAGATTAGCTTGTCATCCAATTGCCCACTCTAGTCACCACCCTTGCCACTAGTAGGATCTCATATAGTTTGCATCTAGTTCCACACTGAACCCTTGACCATACTCAGTGCCCATTAAACATGAAGAGACTTCTTATGTCCCCCTTCATTTTAACAAAGATGTAGAGACCAAATTAGAGAGCACAGATAGTTTAGCACAGGCATCTAGTATCCGGTATCCTAGTAGAACCTAGAGCCCATCTCATCAAGTCACTAGTAGACTCTCATCATATCATATATACAGCCCAGCCCCTTACTTCTCCCCCTATAGGCAAAGTGAGTTAGTTTATCATCCTGCAACACCAATCAGATTGCCAACCCCTCTTGAGATACCAGTTGACTGGAGGCCAGTCATCAATAACCATGGACCATTCCCTGATGCCACTATCTTTCCCAGATCACCAAGTGATGTCATGCTTGTTGACCCTATCAATTTCACTTTACATCGAATCTTCATACCATCAGATGTCTCACGTATTATTAGAGAGGGAATACAATTGGGCATACAGCAGCAATGGCAACAGGAGCACATTGTGGGGATTGGGGAACAGGTTCACAAGGTCCATAGACATGTTGAGGCAAGACTCCTACTTCAAGAGAGAAATCAGGAATAAGGAAGGCCTGATAATATCCTTCATCACATTCCACCTTGGTGGTACAGAGGTGTACACCTTCCTCTATATCTACCTTCTCTTCCTACTCTTCAACCAAAAGCAAAACTTGCCATACCTACATGCTACTGTATAGATTACACATGTCACTAGTTGGCTTATTTCAACAGTACACAGAGTAGCCAGATTTCACCCTCATCCTATTCCTATTTCCAATAGACCCTCTGCTCCCGCTCCTCCTCCATATGTTGAGTCAGAGATAGATTTGGAAACAAACTTAGGAACAGTTACCCAATAAACATGGATTGCATAAATCAACACCAGAAGTTGACAACCAATCAAAAGAAGCATTTCCAATCTCACATTACCAATCTCACTAAACACAAATCAGATAAACTCTATCATCCTGGTTCCTCCTACCACTTGAGCTTGAAAACAGCTTGTCATCTCAAATGACAGAATACTTATATCATTCATAAATCTTTATGAACCAGTTCCTCATCACATTCTTGTATATTTACAGCACCTTGCTTGCAGTTCTTGTCTATTGTATTTGAAAGTCAGTACCGAAGAATTGTCCCATAGCAATTGATGTTTCTTGAAACCCAAAGTACCACGCTATTACCATCAGTGATCTCACAATCACCTGGAACATTGATGGAAAGGAAAAGGCCCCAAAAGACAAAGAAAATCCTTGGACAGACCTAAACCATGAGAATGGTTGGAATGCTCAACCCCTTGAAATCGAGCAACTCAATCATAACACTCCTGAGTAGATTGACTGGATCTTCACTCACATGTCCCCAAATCAACTCCAACAAATTGCTAGTCGATTTTTCTATTCACACTTTCAATCTGTCTTTGCTAGAGAACAAGGACAGGAATACATAACTGGTCCTAGTGCCTCTATCAAAGCAACTGTTGCAATGTCACCTCCACCAGCAGATACTTGGGAGATTAACTTCACAACTGAGATTCCCAGACTAGATCTTTAAATAGATCTATCTAGTAATAGTTCCTTGTCTCTTGATTTCATCTTGCTTGATTGTAATCTAATCTAAGGACTTTCTCTCGTCATGTTGTCCTTTAACTTGTGCAACTTCAACTCAAACCAGTTCCTACAAGATCCTTATGCCTGTCATGATCATAATGCACAGATGGCATTGGTCACCACCCAGTTTGGCTTACTGATTAACCATGCCCTAAACCTAGAAAAAGACTTAGCACAAGCACAGGCACAGATTGTCACCACATCAAAAGTGATGACTGTATCCAAAGCATCAAAGAAAGTAGAGATCTTCTCTGATCCTGGTGAATTCAAAGGAAAGATCAAATAAGTTCGAGGACTGGTGGTTGAAAATGAAAACCTATATTGCTATCAACCCAGAAACTATCCCTTCTAAGTCCTATAAAGCAGTTGTCACTGTCCTATGGCCCTGTTTGATATTCTTTTTGAAACTAGCAAAAGAGCTATAGCTTTCATTGGTTTTGTTTGGTGTGTGGCGGGAACCCCGATATTGTCTTCTGGGCTTGTAGTGGAGACCGAACTATGCAGAACTTTGTCCAAACCCCCAACCAATGGAAGATGATCCATTATCATATCAGTTATCTTGAGTGCACAGATGCTCATTGCTAATTCATCTTCAGACAACTACACTGTCTCATCAATATTCTGTACAAAATATTTCCACTCATGGCCCAAGAGGTTTGATCAGTGACTATCAAAACAAGATGCCATTGGACCAAGCAAGAGATCAATAAGCTTGTGGATTATCTCTATGAGCATTGCTCAAAAGGCTCCCAGGGATGGAGAGATTTAAGGATATAGAATTTACAGCATTAGCAAAACACATCCAACCATTCTTGGTGAGCAGTAAGCTGAAGGATGGAAAAAGTTGCAAGTCAAAATGAAGGTAGGCAAGTTGTATTGATACTATGTCTCTTTGATCTCATCTTACAATATATCACAGCTCAGAAATGTTCATTCATCAATCTATACCTGGCGAAGCAAGTCTGGCATTCACTGGGATAACCAGTGTGGTGTGAATATTGCTGGAATACAAGATCAGACGGTCTTCAATGACTTTGTGATCAAAAAGGTACATCATATTCACTGATTGCCATGGTACAAAATATAGTACTGATTTCTCTTCAGCAGACCATGGGGTTCAAAGAGTTTGCAAATAAAGGATGGCATCATCTCAAGAAGATGGATGAAATCATGCCAGGGGGAAGCAGTGCTACTGGCACTGCTGTGTTTTACCCTGGGAAAGCATCAGTATCGGTCCCTATCACCAATGCAGATAGGATGGATACAGACAAAGCTGTCATTTCTGTTATACACAATACACCTGCAATTCACCTTTCTGATGATCTTCCCAGCAACCTCATCACTAATGCCATCACATCAACTACAACAGCCATCAATACCCTTGGTACATCCATGTCAGCAAGTCCATCAATTATATTTCCATCAATGTCTCAGCTATCTGTTACCTTCTTAATGCTCCTGCCGTCATCTCTTCCATTTGCATGACCTTCTGGCAAGTGGCCGTTATCTGTTATATCTGATGACACCGACCACTTGCCATATTCACCCACCAGACCTTCATCTACTGAATCAACCCCTTCCAAGTCTGTCATTTGTAGCCACCTGAATACCAAGAAGCACAGCTGCACCTCAGAGCACCCAAGTCAAACTGTCAAAAGTACTAGCAGTGAACACTGCAATGCCACCATGTCTAATGGTGCTGCAATCCAAAGTATTGATTTCATCATCCGCCATCTTTCTGATTCACTTGGCAACATGTTTCAAGACCTGCTCAAATTAATCCCAGCTGCAATTCAGATACTCAAGACCCTTGGTGATAGGGTGCTGAAAGAGCAAGCCTTCTTTTTAGTATACATTGCTGTCTATTCCTCAAATAACTACTTTCAGACGCTAAATGTATTGTGACCATCCTCTCTCCAGCACTCATTCATTACTCCCCTGTTCTCTACATAAGCTACTGCAGTTTCTTGGTCACTATGTCTTGTGATCACAGCAAGTACATTCTTTTTTTTTTTGTATATTGGCCTTATTCATTTCATTTCAGATACCCACAATGCGATGTCAGGACTTATTATATCACAGATCATGTATGCATGTATCATCAAACAGAGTATCAGATGCATTATAAAGGTATGTCATTGTCATCTCATCCAGGTTTTCACTTTGTATTGATGTATATAGGCAACAACATGCATCTTACATGGCAACCTGATCAACTTTTCCATTGTCCTTGTGGCAAATACTCTCATCATAATCTGGAGGAACTCAGGAAATACATCAGGACTACATGTGACCCAGATGATGGTCCACTCAACTCTACTGACACTTTTGTCCCCAAGGAGAACTCAGAAACTTGGAAAGAATAGGTTGATGCAGATGCTATCGAAAATGATGAGGTTAACCCTCTGAGCATTCTGAACCCTTTTACTGCTGATGAAGTTATAAGGACTACATGCAACCCAGATGATGGTCCACCAGATTCCACTGACACTTTCATCCCCAAGGGTAAAGAGTTTAACTCTCTGACTATTCTGAACCCTTTTATTGCCAGTGAAGATATCATTATGAATATCAATCAGTGCAATGACTATTTATCTTTTTTTTCTGCCAGTTTATACTTCTGTCACTGTGCCATACAACCATTCTGAACCTTTAGTTTTTGCTTATTAGGTGTTGCAACATATCGCAACTCTCTCACAATGTGGCATTCTTGTCAATTTCACTCACAAGGTACTAATTTGCATTGAGTGCAATGAAGCCATTCCCCCTCCCTATATCCATTTCCATGTTGTTAGTCATGACACACAAGCTCCTCCACCAGACAATTTTACCACCATTATCAATGAACTCAATGTTGCACACATCAAGCCATTTTCCCCATCTAATATTATCACTCCTGTAGCTGGTCTTTTGTTACTCAACAGCATTCTTTGCACAATTATAGATTTTGGTGTTTCCTTCGCTTCACTCTGGTCTTATTACCACCATTATCAAGATATACACAAAGATAGCCCACATTTCCATCAGGAGTGTCGCATTCATTAGACTTCAAGAACAAGGAGATGCAGATCATTGTCCGTGTGGATCTCACTCTCGCTATACAACACCCACACAGTACTCTGTCTGAGTACTTTTCTATTCTTCACCCCAAGAAAGATATCACCATTAATGTGATCAATCCTTTGTTTGATCCATGAAAACATAGTGGTTTTCTTTACACTGCTAAATGGCCTGATGCTATTAGGGGTTTAGGTCTTGAGGGTGTCCTTTCTCTCATTTTTATTCTTCAAAAGACTGATATTCTTTTTCCCATCATTGAAGAGATCAGGTTAATGTTCAAGTTCAAGTGTGAAATTGTAGATGGCATGAACATGCTTATCTGGAGACATATTCATACTCCCAAAGGATACATTTTCCTTTTATCTCATAAAGTACCATACTTATTTCATCCAGCAATCTTGATTGTGCCGACATTGAAAACTGCCCCTTTGGTTGCCTACAGACCGATGAATACGTCATTCATTGTGTAAATCATTGGGCCTGCTATATATGCACCTTAATACATTCTCTTGAAGGATCACAACCATCGCTTCATCTTTCTTTCCAACACCATGAGCTTTATACCAATGTACAGCTTACATTTACCCAAAACAGAGATCTTCATTCCTTCATACAAAAGCTATCACTTGCCCTACTTGCTCCATATGATGCCAACATCAAAAGGGATAATTCCCTATGTTTGCTTACATATTTCATCGTTTTTCTCCACCTCTATGAAGATGGCACTTTCCAACTCCTGACTTCAATATCCTTTAATCTTGTCTCTATTACTTTTTGTCTCCAGTGTATTGTGATGTTAGACACTTATTCAAATGTGTTTGCTGACCCTTTGCTTACTTTGCTAAGGTTCATTTCATTATTGTCTATCTTGACTTTGCTGATTCTTATCCAGTTACTATTGAAATGTGTTACTTCCCTTTTTGAAAGAGGGCTATGTGACACCCTTTTAATAGTCTATGTCAGCTCACTCACCTTGTTGGTTTCTATGTATACGATACTGCAAAGCTTCCCAACATGCATTGAAATCCTCAGCATGATACTCTCAGTGTCAAAGACTACCCTCTGTGTATTAATTTTATTCCTGAAATGGTTCATGGGCTATGTTCAAAAGCTAACTCTATTCTTGACAAACTTTTACTTGAATCAGATACACATTCTTTTGACAGCATAATAGAGTCCACACTAGATCCCAACAAGCAGCATACCCGGCCTGTAGATTCATTATAGAACATGAATAAAGGCTTTTCTTTTGTCCATTCCACTAAAAAACCCTTTCATCCCCATTTGGACATGGTGTTGGCACACATTCACTTGAATTCTTCTATGTTCGCTACCTTTCATTGCAAGAATGATGAAGGACATATAATCCACAAGCCCAATAAGTTTTTCCAAGTCATACCTTTTATTTTATTGATTCGGTTGAAGGCATGTTATGAAACTACCTTCATTTACACCACAAATTCATTAACATCCTCATAATACTCACCCATATTGCTACCCCTGTTGCTACCCCTAGCACTGCTTATGGGACAGAACTGAGTCCTTTTCGTGCTGTCAACTCCATTGATGGTCCTCGAAAAAAAAAAAAAAATTCCTTGCTGACTCTTGTGCTATCATATGCCAATATTTGAAAACTCACAGCAATGCTGGAAGAGATAAATTTGCTACTCATTTCCTACCCAAATCAATTTTCCATCTCTTTATCTATCTAGTTGGCCCTGTTTGTGAAGTAGTGATGGCGTTCACAGGTCAAATCTTGAATGGTACCACCCAGGTTTACAGAACTTACCTCTCTGTCATCAATGAAAAGACTGTCAATAGTAGCTCATTCAGCAACATACTTTGCTTGTACACAAAGGATTATCTTCACGTTTCTCTGACAGTATCACTTTACCATCAGGCTATCAAGGCTGTTTTCTGTTCCATCTTGCATTATCATGAAGATGTTGAAAATCCTGAAAATCCTGTTGACAATTGCTTTGGACATTCTTCATTTACTGGTAACAAGATGTATGGTCTCATTTATGATGATTTACCTGATCTTACCAAAAACTTATATGTCAACACTCTTCATCTTGCTTTCTGGTACCATTCGTGGCTCAGATTGGATTTGTCATCCAATTCTGGTCAACATGTTCCAACTCTGCCATTGAAGCCCATGTATGCACTTTCTACTGCTCTGCATCGACTAGAATGTGTTCTTCCAGCTCTTAAAGCATCTCAAGAGCAACATACTTGTGATCTTGCCACAATTGAAAACAATATCTTGAAATGTTGTTTATCCATCATCCAGGATATCGTGTTGATCATACTTACTCACAAAATTCCTTGGTCAACTCATATGCATCCCACTGCCACTACCTCCTACTCAAGAGCTGTCATAATTCACCAATCTTGCATATCCTATCTCTGTGCACTATTTAGATGCCAATCCATCCATTTCAAGTTATTGGAGCAGGGCCAGGCAATTGAACTTGTATCCCATCAACATCCTCACTTACTTGTTATTTTTTATATAGAAGGTAGCAAATCAGCTGTGTATCATCTGGAGATGCCAGCTTTTGTATGGTCATCATCCCATATGTATTGCTGATGGAATAGAGTCTTTTGGACATATCCTCAAAATGTATATTTTATAGCATCTGGTTGCCATCGCAATGTAAAGTTGATCCATTCATGGATAAATTGGTTTTTGCTGCTGCTAAACATGTCTCCATGGAACCCTTTTGTGAACAGTTGCACAGCTTGTTTCACTCTGGATACCTTAATGGTATCATCATCAATGAAGCACATGATATCCTCCTGTCTCAAGATTATCATGAATGCTTTTGTGCTTTCACTTGCTTGGGTGATATCGGTTACCAGATTATTCTCTTGTCTGCAATGGTGAGCCCTTCTTGTGAACCAGCCCTTTGGAGAGTGAGTATTCTTCTTACCTTTGGCTTTCTACAACTTATTGTCTAGGCTGTAGGTGTTAACACTACCACCAACCGGTTCATGTTATTTGCCAATTCATGAACTGCAGTAACATCCAATTTGCTGTGATCCACATGGCTGAAGAGAGATTGTTCAAATTCACTGTCCATCTCATGATGCACCACACTTTCAAAAGTTCAAATGATCATGGTATTATTTTTTGCGAGTATATGGACAATGCCCTTGAGCTAGGACATCATCTCGACATTCCTTCCTACATAGGATGCATGGACACTGAGGCTCGATGTGCTGTGCAACACCAATGGATGTCAGGAAAGTCCAAATGGTTATGCACAACCTCTGTTTTTGCTCAGGGTATTGACTATGGTCACATTACCTATGTCATACACTTTCATATACTGAAGCATATGATACTCCATGCCCAACAATCTGGATGACTTGCATGATGCAAAGGAATTGTTGGCATTTCTTATTTGATATACTCAGATTTCCCTCTTCATCGACTTAGATCTGAAAATGACCTTGGTGGCTTCAATGTGATACTCAATTTTGCCATGAATGCACAATGTCGCTGGCTATCAATCACTACCTTCTTAGATTCCAGTCCCTCCAACTACACAATATTATCACTTTGCGAGTTATGTGATTTTTGCTTTTATAACAGTGTATATGATCTTGCTAACCTTGGGGTCTTTATTCTGACATTTTTAGTCTCCACTTCCACCTGTGCATCACCCAAGCATCTTGCCAGACAAGCCTGATATCGAGCCTTGTTCTTTTGATACTCCACTCAATAGGCCTCCTCTTCAAAAGTCTGCAGAGTCTCATCCCCCTCATCATCCCCCTTGACCTCAATCATCTGCCATCCAGTGACCACCTCAGAATCCTCCACCAGCCCCTCTTCCTTCAAATTCATTATGGTCCATTCTCGAAAGCTTGATGAAGGTATATTCATTGAGTATGTTGGACAAGGAATCCACTGTTTTGAAATTCCTACAAGAGCACACTGGAATATGCATCATTCATGTCATTGCTGCAGCAAATACATCACATAAGCTATACTCTTGCTCTTTTTTTTTCAAGGTTTTCTTCCCTTTTCTTCCCTTTTCATTCTAATATTTATTTTTTGAAACCCAGCATATGTTATCAATATGCAATACCAACTTCTGATCATTTTGAACATTCCAACCATTCAAGAAATGACAATCAAAGCTGTAAGTTTGACAATCCCCTGAAACCTCTAGCATTTCTAATTTATCTCATCCCTGCTCTTAGAGAGGTTGTCATTCCCGAGGCTAGTATATCTCTTGAAGAGTTAATTTGCCCTCCATGTATGTGCAATGGATTGGTGTCTTTTGGCCAGGGTACCAATCTACATGTAATTTATATGAGGTTTGTCATGCATATATCCATCTTCTCATTCAAAACAAATGAGTTTCTCACTTTTTCATGAATCTCATTCAACATATAATGCATTCTAATTTTTCCAAGGTCAGTGTTCTGTGAATGTTTAGTATGGCACCCTTTATAAAACCATTGCTTTATCTCAAGAGCTTGACTATATGTCTTTTGAATGATAAGGAAAAACATGCACTTTCAAGTGATCAAGTGTCACAACACCATTTTATCAATTGCCTGAATCTCAGACTGATCAGGGTCCTTAACCTCTTTCTCTTTTGCTTTTAGGGCCTTCTGTTTGATATGACAACATTTTTTCTAGCATAAATGATGTATTGTCATTGTTGCTTCCATTTATCCTCATTAATTATTTGTGCTACCATCTGACAGTCAGCATTTCTCAGTATAATTCATTAGAAACTAAAATCTGTGCTTTTGTTAGCTATGACAATCCTCATTTGTAGTCACTCCACACATTGCTTATATCATAATGTCGTTTGGCCGGTCCATTACCACTGTGCATACCTTTTTTTTTTGCCGAGTATCACTGACAATGTTATCTAGCACAATCACATTCAAGATTTGATTAACTTGGCAGAGCATGCTTTGAGCAGAGTTGCTATGCAGCTCTGTCATCTCACTGAATACCTCATTTCGTTTGAACTCTCAATAACATTCCTCCAGTTCAGTCAATATGGCCGTTATGATTTCCTTCCCTCACTTACTGTAGCCCTTGTCATTCACATGCAACTAGACAAGACAATTGGTTGTATCATCGATTTATCTTCTCTCCTTTGCAACTTAACTCAATCACTAACCCAGATAATACACAGTTCTGGTAATGGTTTCTTTTGCTGATGTGTTGCTCTCTAATGTTTTTTCTTCAGTACTTCCTTGCCTTGAATTTGACATTCATTACACTCTTGCCCAAGCTATATATCATATCAATCTCCTCACCTCAACTCCATTCATGCCCATAGAACTGCCTTTTTCTGACTTTCATGAAGACTTGCTTGTTACTCATGATTACATAGAATCTTTTTCCTCTTCTCTAGACTTTTTATTTTTTGTCCTAGCAGATTTTTTGTCCTAGTAGACATCCCAAGAAATGCTGTATATATGTACTACGCTTTACTAACTCTATACTTGTACCATTTTAGAATTTGCACTACTGTATCATATACCTAGAACCATTCTGTGAGCCGTCCATACCCAAAGGTTTGTGCTTAGTCAAAATTCTTTCCTCTATAAATAGATAGGTCACAAATTCACCCAAAAACAATTGTTGGATGTACAGTCACTCCCTCTGTTTATACAATGGGCCAGACTCACCACCGTTATCTGACTGATATACCAATCTATGCTTGTGTTGAATGCAACACTCACATAGCTGCATACAACACCACCATCCCCATGCAAGGCTTCTTTTTTTTGCTTCTTTTATTATACTGACCTTGATTCATCCAGTTCTTTGATGATTCAGTAGATGTGACCATTTTTGGCCATGTGTAAGTTGTTACTCCCTATCATTTTGTCCTCAATTTATCCACCCAGTGTGAACACTGTTTACAGTGAAATGAAGAATCTTGGACTGTTTATCATTTGTTTCTTTCATTGCATTCAATGTGGTGCTTTGATTGATTATCAATATGTAAGTATAATACCACCATTTTGACTCTTATAACCCATACATTACAGGTTCATATCAAAAATGCTTGCTATGAGGCTAGAGATGGCCTATTCTTTGTTTCTGATTACCATGTTGAACTTCTGGAGTAGTTTAGCACATTCACATCATTGCTGTTTTTTATGCATATATTGAACTTTGAGTACTCCCTTTGTACCCAAATGACCATCTCATCTAGTCCATGTTCTTGACTTGTTAATGTAATATGTTGCACTACTGGTGACCCAATTGACCTCTCACCATCCTCATATTCACCCTTGTTCTATTCAAACTATCACTTGCATAGCATCAAAGA
This sequence comes from Boletus eberwhitei, assembly GCA_038090915.1. NCBI lineage: Eukaryota > Fungi > Basidiomycota > Agaricomycetes > Boletales > Boletaceae > Boletus > Boletus eberwhitei. The sequence goes on from JBBPNO010000024.1 coordinate 87,041, forward strand.
GGGCAAGGGTTAGGCCAGTGACTTTCACCTCCCTCTTCCATTCCTCCACCACTTAAAAGTTGTGTTTATCCTGCCTTCCCCATTCATCAATCACTCACATGCTAATTCTCACTTATCTACACTCACATATTACAAACATCCATTCACTCCCAAACCATCCTTTTTCACCTCTGCTATGAGATGGACAGACCTCTTCATTTGCCCATGAAGCATCTCCTCCTGCACCAGTGTATCTAACGCACAGGACAATTTGGATGAGTTTGAGGGTTCATGCATTCATCATGCCCACATTCTTAACATCGCATCTAGTGATGGATTGGTTAGCCAAGTTGTTCAACATACCTATCCTATCCATTTTAGTGCCTTCAATAACCCTGGGGTGACCCAGAGTGCCCTGAATAACCTCCAACACCTCCTCCTCCCACAAATCACCCTCCAACCATTCATCTCGATGTAGTGCAGTCATTTCAATGCCATGCTCGTTCCTGGCCCTCACACCACCTATCCTATCCATTTCAGCACCCTTGATAATCCTAGGGTGGACCAGTTTGCCCTTGATGACCTCCATCCATCCTCCTCCCACAAATCATCCCCCAACCATTTATTTTGACATCATGTGGTCATATCAACACCATGCTCATTCCAGGCCCTCACACCACCTATTCTATCCTATCCAGCACCCTTGATAATCCTGGAGTGACCTGTATTGCCCTCAACAACCTCCATCCCTTCCTTTTTCTCCAAATCACCTCCAACCATTTATCTCGAGGTCATATGATCGTATCGACACTGCACTCATTCCAGGCCCTCACACCACCTATTCTATCCTATCTGGCACCCTCAATAATCCTGGGGTGACCCAGATTGCCCTCAACAACCTCCAACCCTTCCTCCTTTCCCAAATTATCCCCAGATGACCTACATCAGTAAATTTACATACATTCTATTCTGTCTTATTTCACTTATTAACTTGTATAACATTTCCAAATCTGACATAGAGACAAATTCTAAGCCTCATTTTGTTGAAAAATATATTAGCTCGATTGTAGTTGATGTTCCTGAGGTTCTGGAATGCATTATCATGATATTGAATATATTTTGTAATTTGACAAGCAGAATTAGTCAGAATAAGCCAGAATAAGCTGATGTAAAATTACTGATGTATCTCAACATAGTGCAGTCATTCCTGGCCCTCATACAACCTGTCCTATCCTTTCCAGCACCTTCAATAACCCTGGGTGGACTAGTTTGCCCTTGATGACCTCCAACCCTTCTCCACCAAATTACCTCCCAACCATCTATTTGTTCATAATGTGTTTGTATTGATGCCATGCTGGTTCATGGCATGCACACAACATATCATATCATATTTGCTGCCTTTGATAACCCTGGGGTGGACTGGTTTGCCCTCAATGACCTATAACCTTCCTCCTTCCTAAACATTTCCCCTAGATGACCTATCTCAATGTCATACAGTTGTATTGATTCCACACACATTCCTGGCATTCCCACAACCTATCTGAACATCTCTGGCACCTTTGATATCCCTGGGGTGGACTGGAGTGCCCTCAACAACCTCCAACCCTTTTTCTCCCCCAAATCACTTTTCAATCATCTAGCTTGATTCAGTGCATTCATTTCAATGCCAGGCTCATTCCTGGCATTTCCACAACCTATTCAAGCATTGCCAGCACCTTCAATAACCCTGGGGTGGACTGGATTGCCCTTGACAACCTCCAACCCCCCTCCTCCCCCCCAAAATACTTTCTGACCATTTAACTCAAAGTTGCACAATCATTTCAATACCACACTCATTCCTGGCACTCACATGACCTATCCTATCATTTTTGGCACCTTTGATAATCCTGGGATGGACTGGTTTGCCCTTGATGACCTTCAATCCTCCTCCTCCTCCAAATCACCTTTTGATCATCTAGCTTGATGTAGCATGTTTGTTTCAATGCCAGGCTTGTTTCCCACCCTCACACAAGCTATCCTATTATTTCTGGCACCTTTGATAAACCTGGAGTGGACCAAATTGACTTCAACAACATCCAACACCTCCTTCTCCCCCAGATCACCTCTAAATCATTTATCTTGATGCCATGCCCATTCCTGGCACTTATATGACCTCTTTTATGATTTTCAGTACCTTTGATAACCCTGGGATAACTAGATTATCCTCAATGTGTTGAAATATGGCAAAGCCAGTATACTGTATATACTACTTTTGAATGTTTCACCTTTGATATTCAAACCACCTACTTATAGTTCTTAACTTGCATCTCACACCTCTCATCCCATTTCTATAGTATTGTGAGGTATATGTTAGATACTTTTCATTCTTCCTAGACATGTGCTTATAAATACTTAACCAGATTTACTATATATTCTAGGTAAATAATAAGATTTCTATTTCCACATGGTATTGAGATATTTACTGTATTGCATGACCTAGGTCTTATATAAGGATAACCCATTGAATTATCTAGGTCTTACATGATGATAAGCCTTTCAATTATCTAGGTCGCTGTGCATATAAAAACAATTCCTACAGTTAAACAATCCAAAATAGATATCAGGACGCACATTTCTACCAAGACTTTGACCTTTTACTACACTTTTTTACTAGACTCTGATCTAATGTTTTCCTACACTTTCACCAATAATACCTACACTTTCAGTACCTTTTGCCAATCATAACCTATGCTTTCAGTACATTTTCACTACATTTTTTTTCATAGACTTTGACCTTGAGTATGCTTTCACTAATCATTTCATTTCCTACATTTTTGCTACAGACTCGGCATAAAATTTCAATTTCCAATAATTTACTACACTGTTCCTATATACTTGGCATAAGATTTTGATTTTCAATGATTCACTACACTTTTCCTACACTCTGACCTTGCATTTTCCTACACTTTTACTAACCACCAACTATTTCTTATGCTTTCAGTACACTTTTGCTAGTTTTTTTTTTTTCTAGACTCTGGCCTTGAATTATCTAGGTTGCTATGCATACAAAGACAATTCCCATAGTCAAACAATCCAAAATAAATATCAGAACCCATATATCTACACTTTTCAGTACACTTTTTTACATTTTCCAAGTGGATTTTTGCTATAGTTAGACCTATGCTTTCAGTACACTTTTCTACACTTTCAAGACAATTTTCAGTAGACAATTTCGTAGGTTTTTGCCATAGCCAAACCTACACTTTTTTCACTCAATCCCAATCAATTTGTGACCAACATTTTCGCCATAGCAAATCCTATGCTTTGATGAATCATTTTCTCTGCTTTACTATGCTTTTGCCTATCTTTTGCTATGCACTTTCCTACACTTTCCCAGACCATCTACTCTGCTTTCCTACACTTTCAGTGCACCTTCCTAGACCATTTCCTACACTTTTCTTGACTATTTCCTATGCTCAGGAAATTGAGCATAATTTTTTACTTAATAGAAAATCATGTAGGGGCATATAGGAGACATTGATAGCTCTTGATTGAAGGTACAAGGTTATTATTTTTCAAGATTTTTCCACCTGCTGCATTCTGAGTTATCAATGATTTCATCCAAAACAACCAATTAGCATTTTGTTAGCAAAATGATATAACCCAGATGTTAGGTTTGTCTTGGCTGTCTTGAAAGGGATCATACAGTATTTGTCTTGGTTGTCTTGGATAGTGTTTTGCTAGTGTATAAAACAAATCATCACGCTTGTAATTCCAGACTCTGATCCTACACTTTGGTATGCTTTTACTGTATTTTTGCTAGACATTTTTTGTAGACTCTGTCCTTGAGTACACTTCCAGCAACCATTACCATCTGCTACATTATTTTTCAAGACTTTGGCCTTATATTTTGCTACACTCCAGGTACACTTTTTGTTCCATTTCCTGCATTTTGCTATGCTATTTTTTCTAGACTCTGACCTATGGTTTTGCTAGTCACTGCACATACAACAACAAATCCTGCAGTCAATCAATCCCAGCCAAATGTTGTTATAATGACTCTGGCCTTACACTTTGCATACATATATTTATTTAGTATTTCTTAGAAAGACCTTGACCTATATGATTTGTCACACAATTACCAAATTCAGTATTCTCTATATATTCTATCCATCTGTGATCCTCCCTTCACTTGTAGATACTCTATCCATCTAAGTTGATAAGGACATGGCCCCTCCACCCCCTCCACTATCAGAAATGTTTTTGAGATTTAGATGAAATTGAGCATAACTTTTTATATGATAGAAAATCATATGAAGATATGTAGGAGATATTAATAGTTCTTCATTCAAGGTACAAGGTGAGTATTTTTTGAGATTTTTCTATCCATTGGTTTCTGACTTGTTAATGATTTTCTGCCAAATAACAAATATATGTATTGATAGGAGTAGTTGTTAATATAACCCAGATGTTAGCTTTGTCTTGGCTGTGTCAGATTAGTTAGGTTGGTCTCGGCTGCCTTGGTTAGTGTCTGGGTTGGTCTCAGCTGTCTTGGAGGGAATCATATTTGTCTTGGTTGTCTTGGTGTCTCAGTTAGAGTTTCAATAGTGAATGCAGCATAATAAATCTGGACAAACATAATATGTAAGCAAAATCAAGCAAATTATGACACTTTTCTACCAAGACTTTGACCTTACACTATACTTTTCATCTAGTCTTTCTACCATTATGAGTTAGCATGCCTGGGCCTAGAAATATCGGACACCCGGAACTGGCAGGATGGCAGGACAGTAATGGCAAGACAGCAGGACAGTGATGGCAGGACAGCAGGTTGGTGACAGCAGGACGGCAGGATAGTGATGGCAGAACAACAGCAGGACAGCAATGGCAGGATGGTACTGGCAATGGTGGGACAGTGAGCAGGACACTCAGCTGAATGGCAAGATGGTTAGCAGGGATCATAGCAGGATGGTTAGCAAAATGGCAGGATACTCAGTAGGATGGCAGGACGCTCAGCTGGATGGCAGGACAGTGTGCCAGTGCTATATATTTGTTCTGATGGCTCATAGCACAATATAGACAATGTCAGTGTGGTTTTAAAATATGAAAGAAAAAAAAAAAGTCTGCACAAATTCAAGTCGCTCTGAATACCCCTGATAATTTTTTAAAGTATAACATCTCTATGTTTATTCTTCAATGCGACTGGGCAGGTCACTGTCATTGAACAGGGAGGGTGGGCCCATGACTAGGGCAAGGTTAGGGGTGAGGCCAAGGACTAAAGACCATGCAGGTTTATATCGCTGCTACATATCAAGGGCAAGGTTGAGGAACAGGCTGAAGTTGAAGTTGAGGGAGGAGGGTGAGAGAAGCGAGAAAGAGGAGGAGAAAGAGGAAGAGGGTGATGCAAGAGCAATAGCACAGCATATGCTTTTACAAAACAAAGATGCTGGGGTGAGGGCCAGGGCCAGGGCAAAAGGGGGATAAGGTATATGGTACAGGAGCGATGGCATATTGTGCACACTGTGCGGTTGCTTCTGCTTGCCAAACTTGAAGATGAGGGGCAAGGGTCAGGGCAACTCAACTCTGTGCTATGCATTGCCTACCTAGATGATGGCCCAAGCTTGCTGAGGCACGCTCCATAGGATTTAGCTCAAGCAAAGCAGTGTTCATTTTTTTTTTCTGTTATCCACCTCATTTTCACTGCTCCAGCACACTTTGCAGCATCACAGCTGCAGTGGTGGGATCACCATTCATTTCACGCCCATCCTGCCACTCCTTCTCAGAGACTGGATACAAAACATCCAACTCAAACATGCTAAGATGGCATTTTGTTCACTGTTATTTGCTAGGCAAACATCTAGATGCAAATTGGCTGTTTGGTTTCTCACAAGCTTAACCCCACTGCTCACTTTTCCCAGCAGTTTGAGCCCATTCTTGGGGGCAGGAAAAAAAAAAAAAAAGGTAGTCTTTTGCCCATAACTCCCCCCTCCTTCTCACTACTGTATACATAGGTTTATTCTCTTTTTTTTTTTTTCACACAAAGTGCAAAATGTAGATTTCACCGCATGGTCAAACAAACTGTCACTAAGCCTTGACATGGTCTAGATTTATATAGATTGTTGAAATTGTGCTGAAACACCAGGTGAAATGACCAGGCCTTACTGGAAGGCACTAGTTCAATCAAGTAGTGACAATAGGATGAATGCTCTTAGGGTCAACCAGTAATGGATGGGAAAGACCAAGAGGACAAGACTGAGATCCTTGGGCGGTGACTTGGGCCTTTATATATGTACTATCTAGAGGTTTACACTTGTGTACAGTAGATCTAATGATATGCTATGCTACATGCATGATCAATGAGGCTAACATGAGGAAAACACATGTATTAGTACAGCCATAGAATGGAAGGGAAGCCTAACATGAGGAGTACATGAGGTGAACATGTGTTTGTCTAGACTAACATACAGTATGTAATCCTGCAGGCAAATATAAGGCGATCTAGACCTTGGATGAGTCAAGGTGAATGGCATGAGGATGGCATGAGGTTACTGGGTCTAGATCTCTGTATGGACTTGAGCATTTGGCAGGTTCGGGTTATAGGGGTAATAGATAGGGGCTAAATGTGAAAGTCAATGTATAAAATAGGGAGAAATAGTAGAAATAAAGGGAAAAATAATATGGTCTATAACATTATCCCCTCTCTAATAATCAACTTCCAGGTAATTAAAGGATAGCTTAGATGTAGGTATTTCTTGTGACGGTAAACCATAGTCTGTGAAATTTGAAAGGAAATCTGTTTGCATAAAACAAATATGTCATGGAGCATTTGGATGAATTTTGTGGAACTTTTTGATAGCATTTTGAGCACCTTCTAGTTTACTCAATGGTTTTCATGTGCAATCTTCATCTGTGTATCCTTTCAAATAAACCAGATATTCTAGGTGTTTTCTTTTGAATTGAATGTCAACTATATAGTCAACCTTATATTCAATCTCTCTGTCTTCAGTGACATTCACTGGTCCAGGACAGAAGGTTGTTTGGCTGTCAAGACATTCTTTGTAAGGACAAATATGAGATATGTTCACAATTGGATGTATACACATCAAGTGTGGTAATCTCAATTCTAGTGCATTATCTCCTACAAGTTTCATGATTTCATATGATCCTAGCCATTGTTCCATAAGCTTCTTGGAAGCATGGGTTAATTTAAGATTTTTGGTTGAAAGCCAAACTTTATCACTGATTTTATATTTAGGGGCTTCTGAGTGATGTTTGTCTGCTTGGACTTTCATCTGTTGTTGTGCTCTCTTCAGGTTAGCTTTTGTTTGGGCTAAAGTACCCTGCATGATGGTAGTGAATTCTTTTGCTGCAGGTGCTTTGGTGACTCTCTGTTCAATGCCCATTCTAGGAATGTATAACCATGTTGCTTCAAAGGGTGATTTCTGTGTAGAAGCCTGCTTCTTTGCATTATAGGAGAATTGTGCTAGAGATAACCATTCAATCCAATCTTCTTGCTTTTCAGTGGTAAAGAGTCTGAGGTATTGTTGTAGATCTCTATTCATTCTTTCCATCTGTCCATCTGTTTGTGGATGGAAGGCAGTGGAGAGTTTTGGTTGTATGCCTAGTTGTTTGCACAAATCTTTCATGACTTGTGATGCATATTGTGATCCTCTGTCTGATACAATACTATGGAGTAGTCCATGATTTTTCCAAACATTATGGAGATAGAGTTGAGCTGTGTCTAGCGTGGTGACTGTTTTGTTACAAGGAATGAATTCGACTTCTTTAAAGAATCAATCAATGACCACTAGGATTGAGTCAATCAATGACTACTAGGATTGAGTCAAATCCTTTGGATAGGGGTAGGTCTATCATAAAGTCTGTGGTTACTTCAATCCAGGGCATATTTGGTAGATCTAATGGTCGAAGTTTTCCAGGTGGTGCTATATTAGATGGCTTGCATCTGGTGCATTGTTCACATCCAGTGACATATTCTTTTATGAATATGTTCATGCCAGGCCATGTATAGCTTCGTTGTACAAGTTCTATTGTCTTTTCTGATCCAGGATGACCTACAACTAGAGTATCATGGTGTAGTCTGATGATTTCCATTCTTAGTTCTTGGTCATCAGGGACATAGATCTTTTCTTCTTTGTCATAAAGAAGTTATCTTTGAGTGTGTCAATGTTGTATTTCTGACATAAGGCAATGTTATCAGATTCTTTGAGTAGATGTATGGCTTTTTTGATTTTCTCAACATGGATTCAGAATCTGTAGTAATATATACTTCTGTAACACTGATCTGTTCAGGTGGAATGACTAGCACTCCAGTGTTGTCACTTTCTATGCCAATAGCATGATCTTCTTGTCTAGATAAAGCATCGGCTTTACCCATAGTAGTGCCTGCCTTATGAGGCCATTTGAAATTGAAACATGGTAGATATTGATATTGTGCCCATTAGGCTTGCTGACAGTTAAGGTCTTGGCATTTCATAAACCATTGGAGGTTGGTGTGATCATTCCAGATTTCAAACTGATGGTGTGCTCTTTCTAGGTAGTGACACCATTATTCAAGTGATCTAATAACACTAAGCATTTCCTTATCTGCTACAGGATAGTTTCATTCTTTAGGAGTCATGGAGTGTGAGGAGAATGCGACAGGGTGCCATTTTCCATTTTGTTCTATAGAGAGCACTGCTTCTATTGCAAAGTCAGAAGCATCTGTTTTTAGTTGGAATACTTTGTCATTATTGGAATAAGCAAGAATAGAGGCAGTGGTGAATCTATGTTTGAGCATGTCAAATGCCATCTGTTGGGATTCTGTCCAGGTGAAGGTAATGTCCTTCTTAGTTAGATCATTTAAGGGATGTGCAACTTGTGCATATCCTTCAATGAATCTTCAATAGAAATTTGCTAAGCCAAGAAAACTGCATACATCCCTAACATTCTTTGAAATCAGCCATTCCTTAATGGCTTTGACTTTACTATCATCCATCTTGATTCTGTCATGAGATACTATCATGCCAAGGAATTCCACTTCTTGGACACTGAAGGTGCACTTCTCTGGTTTTGCAAATAGGTCATGCTAGGTATTGCAATACTTTCTTTACAATTCATTCGTGTTCTTTCAGATCATTAGTTTTTGTGAAGATCATGAGGTCATCAATGTATATGACCATGACATCAGGCATGTCTGAGAATATTTTGTTCATCATGATTTGAAATGTAGCAGGTTTTCATGAAAGCATTTCGATGTCAAGTAGGAGCAATCTCCACTGATAGGGTGATATTGCAATTATTCAAGGTGTGAATTTGAGCATTGTTTGGAATTGAAAAAGAGTGATAAGTAGAATTAAGTACCAATTTGAAGCCCCAGCTGAGCTTCAAATCAATTGAAGACCCCACTTGTCTATGATATTTTAGGCTAGCTGAGTGACAAGATATAGAGTTAGATTCATTAGCAACTTGGACACCCAGATCATTCAAGTTGCTCTGGCTTTTCCCTTTCTGTTAGTGGATTCTTTATTGAGAGTTCAGATCTTTCTGAGCTTAGAGCAATTCTTCTTGTGATCTCCTCTTGACCAATTGCATTCACAATATCTGGTGGAGGATTTCTTCCAATCTTTATCCATATGACCATTTCCACCACAATTGAAACTCCAGTAAACCTTTTCTTTGGTTTCTTTCTGAATGCATCAATATCATGTTCATGCTCTTCTTCATTAGACCATGAAGTGTGGATATTATCGACATCCATTGCATTGGGATCATAAGGTGATCTAGAGTGATATGAGAAATTTTCTGACAAGGAAGGAAATCCTAATCCTTTTTTATGCAGAAAATTCATAGTTTCGATGAGTTCTTCTGTTTGTCTGATCACAGCAAGATATTTGTCTATGTCTCCATAGTTTCATTTACCTGCTTTGATTACTTGGTCTTTGATCTCGGGGTTAACATTTCATTCAAGGATGTTTACCCTGTAAGAAATGCTGATGTTGGCTTCCTTGTAGAATTTCTGGAATTGATTTATCCAGTTGCATGTGCGAGTATTTTCTTGTTTGAGCTTCCAGAGCTTCTCTAAAGCCCAATCTGGTTTAGCAGTAGAACAGAACTGCTTTTGGATATCAATGACAAGTGTGTCCAAATTGTATGCTAATCCTTCTTCTAGTCATGTGATAGCAAAGTTTCCTGCATGTTGTCCTGTCATATGAGATAGGCTCTGTTTGGTATTCTTATTAGAACTAGCAAAAGAGCTATAACTTCTATTGGTTTTGTTTGAGGTGTGGCAGGAACCCCGGCATCAACTTCCAGGCTTGTAGCAGAGACTAAACTATGTAGACCTTATCAATCCTCACTCAGGCCTCACATTGAAGACAACTCGGACTGTTCCTCATTGACATCCTGTACAAAATACCACCAGTGCTTGTGGGCCATGCCTCAGGTACCTCAATTGGGCCTTACTACTGAAGTTCAAAGGGAGATCCTCCTAAATATCCTCAAACTTATCTATCTTCTTCTTTTTGCTGTCTGTGAATTTTTAGAGTCTGGAACATGCAATCCATCTATTCCATACCATACATCTGCCCTCACTGGGCATCATTGGATTCTAGAGCTTCTTGTTGGATATCCTAATCGCATCAAATCAGAGTTCAGTATAAGCAAGGAGGTTTTTTTACAGATCATTACTGAATTGCATGAGATTGGATTCACCGATTCCAGACATGTCACACTGCAAGAACAACTCAGCATTTTCTTGTACATGTCTGTCACTGGCTTGATCACCCGACATGTTGCCAAATGTTTCCAACATGCCCATGACATCATCAGCTGGTAACTGCTTGTTTTTTAGCTGAAACAAAAACCTCATATTCATGTAGATATTTCAAGAAAATGGTCAAAGCATTTTCAAGCCTGCCATTGTACCAAAAATATATCCAGTTTCCAACTGGCCATCTTTGTCCTTTCAAGATCTGTCAAAATTCCAAATTTTACCCATATTTCTGCAACATGATTGGTGCAATTGACGGTAGTTATATTCCTGTGGCACTGCCAGCTCAATTCCAAGGCCAATATCGAAACCGGAAAGGCTTTCTATCTCAAAATGCACTCTTTATATGCAACTTTGATCTCACATTCATATATACCCTCACTGGCTAGGAGGGATCTGCCTCTGACGCACGTGTCTATGACAATGCCATATCTCACAATCTTCAAGTACCGTGTGGCAAATACCTTCTGGCTAATGCTAACTACCCATTGCAACAAAACCTTCTCATTCCCTATTGAGGAGTCCATTATCACCTTGCTGAGTAGGATCACACAAACACACGGTATGGTTATAAACATATTTTCATAATATAGTCTAATTTTTATATCTAGGCCCCAAAACCATGAAGAACTCTTCAATCTTCAGCATGCGTCAGCTTGAAACAATATAGAGCGAGCCTTTGATGTTCTCAAACACTGATTTTATATCCTTCATCTCCTTGTTGAGTATAGACTTGACATTCAGTTCTGCCTAACTGCTGCCCTTGCGTGTGTCCACAATTTCATTCTCAGACATGATCTTTTTGATACCACAGGCAGAGCAAATGATCCTGACCAAGACAGTGACCAAGATGCTACTGCAACTGCAGTGGTGGGAAATGAATCAGATGATGATCTAGATGAAGGTGAAGCTGTGGTGGTGGAGAGGGATCTAGATGATTGTGTTGAGGCAAGTCAAATATGTGATAATATTGCTCAACAAATGTGAAACAACTATCAATATATCCTTCAAGACCACCACCACATTGGCAACTTGGATGAGGAAGATGACGATGATTTATTAGATGATGAATTGGTTGCTGCATTGATGTAGATGATCTGTAATTTTCGACAAAATGACCAGACAGTGATACAATGATTATGACTGACATTTTAAAATGACAACAAAATAACTAATTGATATTGTAAAAAAACAAACAGATGATGAAATGACTGGATGACAAAACAACCATGACTGGCATTGCAAAACAACAATAACAATGACAATGATATTGCTACAAAAACTACAACAGATGTTATCCACCACTGCTAGAACCAGCCACAGATGAAGACTGCACTACATGGCAGTGTTCCTTATTGTATACATTGGCTATGAAATCCAAGTATTCTTCCTTGGTGTCGAGAGCTATGAAAACTGCTGCTGTGCCAGAATTAGCAGTATCCTCCCAAAAGATTTTCATGAATCAGAACCTGGATCAATTGATTTCATTACATGTGCCATTGGCAACACAAAGGTCTTGATTCAAATATTTATCCATGACAGAAACAAAAATGTCTTGTCACTTGAAAGGACATATAGTCAGGCTTGAGAGAGAAAAGAATCATTTTATAGAGGCACTATAATAAACATCTACAAAACAAAACACTGAGATTGAATTAAAATAATGGATGAATGTGACAAAGTAGCAACTAGAATGGCATTCAGTATAATAACCTTGGGCAAAAGACAGGAAGAAGAAATATACACCCCAGAAAATAAAGTGATGTCAGTATCATATAAATGAGGGAGAAAGTGATGTCAAATCCAACAAATATATGACAAGAGGTATCTTTTAAAGAGGATAAAAAGGGAAATAACAGGTAAGTGTCATAGAGTGATGAAAAATGAACTGATGAGTTATAAAGAAAAGGTGTGTGAAGAAAAGGCAAAAGTGGAAAAGAAAAAGAATTAAAAAACATATATTTATATTTTGAGAAGATAGATCAAATAAAATTGATGCTAATGACAACAAAACTGTTTGCATCATCAACTAGACCATGCACTAACACCAACATTAGTGTAGCATAAGATTAGGTTAGAGTGGCAATGCCTACTCTGTCGAACATCCTACAAGGTGGGAATCAAACAGAATGGGTCTTACAGGAGTGATACAAAGTGAGATGTACCAAATAAAGGACATAGGAGGACAACTAAGAAACCCCACTAAATGTTCAAGAGGACTATGATAGTCTGGCTTGAACAAACAGATGGGTGACAAGAAAGGTTTTGTCACAAAAAAAAATCAAACAAGGGATGAAGCAGGAAAAAAATTAAGTGTGGGCACATATATTAATCTAGCATGACTATTGCCAGATCAATCAATCTTCAGTTATTACAGTGGACGCAAGACTGGACATGAAAGTTCAATGTCAATGTTCAACAGTGATATTATAGTTGAATACATGCATCAATATTATGTAATAAAAATGACATTAGGATCTGCTAGCTGATTATAATGTGCACATTAATCTTTACTAGGATTTTAGTGGACTATCAAAGCTCGAACATACATATAAGGAATAAGAAATGGTACACAAAGAGACATTTCCTACTAATAGCAATGGATACCATTGTAAACTACAAACCTACTTGTTGTCAGTGAGATCCGAGTCAATAGTATTATTGTCTTCAGCAAATAATGAGGGTTGAAAATAGTTTGTAGCTCATGATAAATGATGAAAGAATCTAGAAAGGGACTTGAGTGAGGTCATTGTATCACAATCAAAGATATGAAAGAAGCTTACAACATGATGGTCAGGATTTCCTCGATGATAGAGAAAAGGGCATCAGTTGCATAGCTAACCTTACTTAAATAATCGTTGACCAGAAGGGCATCTCTGATAACTATAAAGAATTGTTCTTGAATATTGGACAGATAGTGCAGAGGTTGGAGAGAGCAGAGATCATTAGACACTATATCTGACACTATGCATTCAATGTGACTGGTAGCTTGACATAGCGTGTAACAAATTGTAGACTACAGGAAGAGAAATGTTGTTGCACAAGGCAAAGTCAATAAAAATGTTGGGAATAGGGAAGGGTTAGAGAGGTGATCGAAAGTGGATCACATCAGTTCAGACATATCTCGCAAAGGAGAGGAGAGCTGGGTGATAAAGATAAAGGACTGATCTATATGCGGCCAAAAAGTGAGACTGATCTCCCAGACTGGAAGAAATTCATGGGAGTGAAAGCAAATACTATGGAGGGGTAGCACAGGGGCCTTGAATGCATCAAAATGTTGGACAAGACGGGGGAGATGGAGGCCCAGGCTACTCAAAATACAATTAACAGTACTAATCAAATCTTCAATGTGATTGTACTAGACAACATCATCAATGATACTCAGTGAAACAAGGAAAGTACAAATAATGGCATTGGACTGGCTGAACAATACTATAATATAAGCGATGTATATGAGTGACTACAAACAAGGAATATCATTGTTAATAAAAGCATGTTTTTATCTAGTGAATCATACCTGGAAACGCCGATCCTCAGACTATAGCACAAATAACTGGCATAGTATATGGAAGCAAGAATCAGAATACATCACCTATCTTGCAAAAAACGTCATCAAATCAAGCACAAGGTGAGAAAAGCAGAGGAGAAAGAGGTACAGGAACTGGAACCTGATCGGTCCGAGATTCAAATAATTGATAAAAGAGGTTAACCCTAAGAAAAGAGTAGGAAGAATAGACATTCATAGTATAACAAAAAGCAAGAGTAATGTTGGTATTATCAAATGGGGAAACCATTAACTGGGGCAGTAAATCACTTACTGCACATAAGACAAGACAAGGGGCATGAAAAAGCATGGTATGGTGCAGTGCATATGTTGTCAAAGGACAGAAGAAAACATGACTAAGCCAAATCAATCTGAATGATTGACAACAAAATGGGTTCATTAGAGTTCTATCTAAATGGTGATTCATACCCGGGAAGCCATTTTGTAATGGAACACCAACCTTCTAATAACAGCATGTGAATGGAATTGTATCATCCATCATACAACAAATATCATCAGATCAATCGAATGCCAAGATTAACCATACTTCTTCACCCTCAAACTATTTTGAAAACAAGTTTTCCTATAATTGAGAGGACAAGCAGTCAGGCTCAAGACATGGATGGATAATACTCCAGAAGAAATCCTAGCAAAAGTTTATATGAGAATAACAGGATGAAAGAGTGAAAGAGTATGGATGGAATAACATTGATAATGGATGATGAGCAAAACACAAACAGAAAAAAAGGTGTGCATACCAAAAAAAAAAAAAAGAACAAGCAATGTATGCATTATATGAATGAGGAAAAATACAGAACACAGATGTTGTTCAATGCAAAGCCCACCCTATGTATGAAGGGATAATAACAGTCAAGTTTGAACATATGGTTAGGGGCAAGAGGAGAGCAGTGGATATCTGATGCACAACAATTGGAAAGGATGACAAAGAACAAAATCAAAACAAATCTAAACAAGCAATGATGAATGTGCAAGTTGCCATTAATCAAAGTTTTCCTTGTACCATTGCAAGAGAACGGAATGAGCCTTGATCTAAAACACAGTCAATGAAGTGTAGATATTGTTGTTGTCAAAGAGAACACTTTTTCACAAGAAAAATTGTGAATCTGTAAACCTTTCATACTTTGCACACAAGAGAGTGCAACATAAGCTTGACCTAGAGATTGATTAGAATTATATATATGAAAGAAGGGGTGACATATCTTTTATATATATATGATGAAAATCTACAATGACTTTCTCAAATGTATAACCTTGGGTCTTAGGAATGGTGACCATCCATACTAACAACAGAGAAAGCTGTATAACAAGGTAAACCATATAAAAAAAAGCAAGATCAAATGACATGCCTGTACTCATTTGGCTAGACATTTATCATCAATATCGATCTTGAATTCTTCACACATAATGAGTGTTATGGTTAACCAAGAGGGTACCCATTTTTCCATTCATACCAACATACTCTCCACCTCTTTGTGGGACAATCTCCTATACAACGCAGGAGATTACTTCTACGACACTCCATTAACCCTCAATGTAGAAGGTGATACCTTCTAAACCTTGACCATCAATACTGCCATCAAGGCTGCACAAAGTGGTGGACACTGTATTTAAGCTATGCTTCATTTTCCCTATTTCATATTTGAACTGTATTTCACATATGGACAGCCTCTCCTCGACTATGCTCTCTCACACATAGCCTCATAGTCCAATTCCCCTGATCCAATCTGACATCAACTCTCATCTATCCCGATTAGTATTTATACCTAACCTGCCCTGAAGCCCTCTCACACTATATATAGCGATGCTTCTCTTATGTAAATCCCAACCTTGATATACACTAATTTACTATGTAATGTCAACCGTCTATCAAAGTTCCGCCTCGCTTTGATCTTGTCCAGATCTGGAAGCCATCTCTTCAATCCTCTTGCTATTTGCAGTGACAGCAAGTGTGGTACTTTGTACCATTGCTCTTAGTTGGGCTCCTCCCCTCTAGAGCATGTTTGACTCACCGTTTGCCCAAGAAGTATTGGCCCACATTTGGGTTTCTGCACAGAGAGCTACATTTGCGGAGTAGTGACAAAGCCTTTCCTCAGCATATTGGAGTCAACGCCCTCCAAACCATGCAATTGGGGAATTGGGAAGGTGCTGGTTGTAGATCAAGAAGGATTACATGGTCACGTGTCAACAGTTATGCAGGTCGCATAACAAAATATCAAGGTTATCAGCCCCTTAGTGCTACCAAGCCTAAAGCAACCCTCAGATCTACAGGTGTAGACACTCCCTCACCACCATTCGACAAATCAACATCTTTGCCCTTTTAGGACAAGACCCACCATACTTAGAAGAAGAAGAGGCTACACCAACACATGCTTCAAATTCATCAGACACATCTTCTTCCAGAAGAATCGGATTGTGTTGGGATCAACGAGACTATTATAACCCAGACCCTTGAGACTGTTCATTTCCCTGTTCATCTCAAACTCCAGGTTTACCTGGTGATCTCCGCTCTTAATCTGCAACTCCATTGGAAGATCCCACCCCTCTGCCAAACTTAGAACTGGAACTGATCAACAAAGATCCCTAAGAAGACATAGATCTATTTGCAAATCACCTGGATCATCTAGAAAGTGACGACAAAGATGAAATAGTTGAATACAAGGCAGTGTTACTAGAAGAATGGAATGGAGAAAGCAAAGATGCTAAGAGATGGCTCTTGGCAATGGAAGGGTACTTCGCTCTCCACAACAACATGCCAGTAAAGATCAGAAAGCATATGCTCCTGAACAGGATGTCAAAAGGGAAAAGAAAGGGGTTCTCAGAAGCTTGGCTTACCAAGCTAGTGGATGACACAGTGCCTGACTCAGAGAAAACCTACGAGAAGATAAAGCAGGCCTTTGCAGTCTCCTTCTGCCCATACAACAATGCCAACAATGCTCACATAAAGCTCGCCAGCCTTGAACAAAGAAACCTAGGAGGAAGCTTCAACAAATTTGTATCCCAATTCTCCCTACTGGCTGTAAGGTCAGAAGTGTGAGACAAGAAAGTTCTCCTGGAATGGTTCTTATGAGGAGTCGACGACAAGATTGCCGAGCAACTTGCTCAATCGGATATACTCACCAAGCCTAACATAACAATGGAAGACATCTACACCAAAGCAGCTGCCATCAATGCTGGCTATGCTAGGATCAAAGCAATGAAGCAAGGACCAATGCCCACATATAGAGGAGGAGGAGGAAGACACAAAGATCCAAATGCAATGGATGTGAACTGGATCACACTCTCTCCTACCAAACGAGCCAAAAGGATGAGAGAGCAGAGATGCTTTATCTGCAATGAAAAAGGGTATTCTACAAGAAAACACCCCAGGTACAAATCCATATAAAGACCAGTGGCACAAACTAGGATTGTCACCACATCCCCCATTCTACAACAACAGGACTCACTGGACCAGTACCTTGCTGAGGTGTCCAGGAGTAGTAGCTGAGACACTGTTCTCAGAACACTCAAGGCAGCCTTTGACACAGGGCTTGATGAGCAAGGACTTCCATTGGAGGAGATACATGAAGATGTCACAGGAGAATGGAAGGAGTTCGTAAACATCCTCTCATTAGACCAGAATTCTACAGCATCCATTAATCTATTCAGACCCCTGAAGATGCATTCTTAAAGGGAGGGGGTGGACCAACATCACTTTCCTCCTTCACGATAGCTCCTGTATTTATTTCTGGATCAAAGAGTAATACTATTTGTATTCCTCTCTCAATTTGGAAGCAGGATGGCAAAATCGTTGGAACAAATGCTCTCATTGACAGCAGGGCAACCAGATGCTTTATATCAAGAAAAGCAGTACAAGACATGGGGCTACCAGTATATAAGCTCGATCAACTGATATGAGCCTGGAATATGGATGGAACCTAGAACCAATCAGGGACCATCAAACAGAAGACCAACATTGTGTTGGACTATGGAGGAGTTCAAGAGTGGCAGGATCTCTTCATCCTCAACTGTGGCAAAGATGAAGTCATTTTAGGACTTCCATGGCTCAGGGCAGTTAACCCTAATATAGATTGGAAAGACGGATGGGTAACAATTATGCTGTTGTCATACAGGTTCACGCAAGGGGATCTCCCAAGAATCCTGGAACAACAATATTTACTATGGTATCTGGAACACGACAATGCAGAGTATGTACGAGATGAACTCTATGAAAGCTTCCATTACTGGATGCCCGAACAACAGGCAAAGTTCTTCAATGCACACAGGGATGTGCCAGAGTGTGTCATCAGAAGAGCAACTCTATCTATGGCAATCACCCAACAAGCATAGATGAAAGAAGTGGCCCTACCTCTGGCCTTCAAAGAATACGAGGATATCTTTGCTGAGAAGACCACAATGAAACTACCACTATTAAGGCCATATGATCATGCCATTGACCTGAAAGACATGTTTATGCTGAAACAAGCCCAAGCCTACCCATTGAACTCTGAAGAACAAAAAGCTTGCTGAGAATTCATTGACGAACATCTCAAGACCAGGAAAATATCTTCCCAAGTAGCTCCCTTCTTCTTTGTCCAGAAGAAGGATGGGAAATTGAGACCCTGCCAAGACTATTGGTATATAAATGAGCACATGATCAAGAACACATATCCTCTCTCCCTCATCTCTGATCTCGTCAACAAACTAAAGGGATCCTCTATCTTCACGAAATTCGATGTCAGGTGGGGATATAACAACATGCTCATAAAACTGGAAGACCAATGGAAAGCGGCATTTCTCACCCCATTTGGGCTCTATGAACCAAATGTAATGGGATGTGTGCGACTTGCTGGCAACCTTTCAAGCATTCATAGATGACCTCTTTGGAGATTATATTGTGGAGGGATGGCTGGTAATTTATATGGACAATCTGCTGATCCACTTCTTGAATCAAGCAACCCATGACGAAAGGACCAGGAAGATCCTAGAATGCTTCTGCCAGCATGAAATATACCTCAAACTCAAGAAATGTACCTTTTCAACCGAGGAAGTCGAATACTTGGAAATGATTGCTGGAAAGAATGGGGTCCAGATGGACCTAGTCAAACTTGAGGCTATCCAAGAATGGCACCACCCAGGCAATGTAAAGAATGTATGGTCCTTTCTAGGCTTCTGCAACTTCTACCGGAAGTTCATTCCCTTCTTCTCAGACATCACATGATCCCTGCTTGACCTCACCAAGCAAAAGATGGCATGGCACTGGGATGAACCACAGGAGAAAGCATCCCAAAGTCTATAGAACACCTTCACATGAAAACCTGTCCTGGCCTTCCCTAACACCAATAAACTGTTCATGCTCATGACTGATGCCTCCTTGACTGCCTCTGAAGCGGTACTCATGCAGACCAATGACAACAGAGATATGCAACCATGTGGCTATCTCTTATAGACCTTCTCTCCGATGGAGAGAAACCATGACATATATGACAGGGAACTGTTGGCTGTTATACAAGGGTTGGAGGAGTGGCAACAATATCTCCTTGGGTCGCCCCACCCCGTGATTGTATTGACAGATCACAAAAACCTCACCTACTTCAAAGAACCTCGAAAGCTGTCACAATGACAGGCCAGATGGCTCCTATTCCTATAGGACTTCAATGTCACATATCACGCACTACCTGGAAGCAAAATGGTGCCTGCTGATGCGTTATCCTGGAGCAACAAGGTTGACACCTCTAAAGACAACAAAGATGTGCAAATCCTGCCAACCAATGCCTTTGACCATCAAGTATACCATATCAACCTGGCATTGGCAAAGAAGATCGGAGAATCATCTGAAAAGGACTCCCGGTCCTCTCTACTCTTCAGAATCTTGAAAAGGACCAACTACTCTTTGCCCGTGCTAGCATGACTGACTGGACCTTTAATGATGGACTTTTATATTTTAAGGGATGACTATATATTCCTGGGCCAGCCCGGCAAGCTGTTGTGCTTGCCA